>JACCPG010004376.1:0-30807 GCA_016069955.1 Drepana arcuata | reverse complement strand
TATTTGAAGTCTGACTGAACATTTTTACCACTCCGCAGGTAATGTACGCAGGCAGTGTATACGATGGTATCAAAGTGTCTAAGCTGGATGAATTTGATATGGACATTGTCATTCGCCTGCCCATCAGCTACGAAGACATCACCATAGAGAATGGAATGCCGGGCTTCGTCAAAATGAAGATTGTGCACGCGTTCGACAATCTCGATAAACAAAACGAATGGGAGAACTGCCATAAAATCACGAGGGAATGGAGGGACGATGATAAATACTTCTTGCAGAACAAATTTCGGCATTGGTTACACAGCATAGTTCAAAAGGCTCTGAACGAAATGGAGCGCAAAGTGGTTGTGAACGGAGTCACGTACCTGCTCATGTATAAGGAGTCGGGGCCTGCGTACACACTTAACGTCAGGAATATCGCCGAAGATGAGCACTTTTCGCTGGACGTCGATCTGGTACCTGTTATCAGGTTCATGCCCCCGCGATGGCCTGAAGGCTACAGGTCAGTTGCAAGTGGATATAAGAGCTGCGGTGGCCGAGTGTTTCGAGTAGTTCGCAAAGATCGCAAGTTCGAATCCCGACTGTACCAATGAGTTTTTCTGAACTTAAGTATAGTGATTAGTCACACCATGTGTTTTACGGTGAAGGAAAACAACGAGAGGAAACCTGCATACGTCTGAGAAGCAATTCAAAGGCGTATGTATAGTCGTGCTTGAGTAACTGCGATAGACTCGCTATCTGTCACGTTGGCACTTAAATAAAATATATCTCTGGTGGTAAGTGGGAGTATGAATATATTACCTATACACCTCTGCCTACCCCTTCGGGGACCCTTGTGGGAAGGCGTGAGGATATAATTTCAAGATAGTATACGTTCCAACTATGCTAGGTAGATCAAATCGATCAAGCGCTTAAGGAACGTCATCAGTACTCGAAACAGGTTAGCATGTTTGAAGGGACTAATGACTGGGCATGAAGCGAAAGACGTGCATAGGTTTTGAGAGAACTAGTGCTCTACTCCCTCCGCTGAGGACATGTGTATTAATATTAATATGCAATTCGTTCCTAAGCATATAGTATTTTTTTGGATTAAAATCTTTTGCTATTAATTAAATATAATTAACCAATATAGTACTTTCTAGAAAAATATGCAGCATATTTTAAGAGAAATAAATTCGCTTCCCACACTCGTAGGTGAGGAATGGTAAATTTTGTGATACAATATGGCAATGTCAATATTTCCTAAACCTGACTTGGTTCATCGAAAGGTACAAATATTTTCCAATTTCAGATCAATCGAAGGCAATCAAACAAGAGAGTGGCTGGTTGTACCAAAAGCAAACAAAGCTCTAAATAACGCAACACGTATGAAAAACCGCTGCTGGAGGCTTTCGTTCCAGGAGTACGAGAGGGAGATGATGAAAGGGTGTCAAGGATTGAAGACCACTATTCGATTGGTAAAACAAGCATGTATTTAGTTTTTATCTTCTTCTTCTTCGTCGTTACACTCTTGGCAGAGTGGTCGTGGCTGTCATTTTTTGTGCGGCGACCGTAACCACACGGCGCCATTCTTCTCGTACAGCCGCGCGTCTGGTGCTTTCGTGCAGAGGGCAATTTGTAGCCGCCTTTATTTGGTCAGTCCATCTCATGGGGGATCAGATCAGGGATTAGTTTTTATACCATTAATATAATCCGATCATAGGCTTGAAAAATCTACCAAATTTAGAAATTCTTTCGAATAGCGCACTTTTGTTTTTCTTCTATGCCTTATATTTCGTGGACAATGGTGTGGATTACCTAAATTTACCATCATATTTTATTTATAATTTTTACTCGTATAATAAACCTTATTGTAATATTGTTATTTGTCCCAATAAAATAAAAATACTACTCGTAGCTCACATAAGAACGACATTCATGCTCAATATTTTAAGAATTTATCAAATTCTATTCTATACAGAAATATGCTTGTGTATAGTGCTTGAGAAAAGCGACGGACTCACCATCTGAAACCTGTCGTTGGCACCTTAAACTTTGGCGAACAGGCGACATTATTCCACTTCTGCCTAACCTTAGACGAAGTGTAGATATATAAACCATGACTCCTTTTTAGTACCAAGTTCGATAAAGACAGACATTTGTAAAACAACCTAATAGAAAACTAGAGTCTATATATTGCCGCCTTAAAATGGAGTCTATTTTTTTAGTTAGACATTTTGCAATAGATAATTCAAAACTTCTTTGCATAATAGCGGCCAGCACGATAAATAAAATTACGGTTATTTCTCAGATTAATCGATTTAGTTAATATAAGGTTACCTAATAAACCATATCTTTCATAACAGGTTAAGAAAATGCGCGACGCATGTGGTATGAAGGCGATAGCTAGTTACTATATAAAGACACTTTTCCTCTGGAAAGTGCACCAAAACAAGAAATCCTACTGGCAGAAGAAGACTAGTGAATTGTTCTACGAAATGGTAAATGAGTTCTACCAAGCTCTTGTGAACAAGAAAATTCTATACTTCTGGCACGACAGTAACAATCTAATAGAAGCTGTGAGGCCGACCATTCTCACCATCTACGCTGAGAAACTGAAAATGGCACTCAGCGCGATACAAGAAAACGACGTGGAGAAAGTAGTGTGTCTTATACTCACCAAAGAAGAGATGCAACAGTTCAAGTCTTCGGACTTTTATAAAAACCAGCCAATTATTCCCTCCAGCTCAGTTACAAGTCACGCAGAGTCCAACAGTGAATCTAATTTACTGAACGAGGCGAAGTCGTTAAAAGGCGAAATCAATTCTCTGCGCTCTGAGTTTCCTTTAGACGAAAGGTTGAAGGATTTAGAGAGAAGAATACTAGCACTGGAGGACAAAGTAAGCTCTCAAGAGGATCGATTAAGGTTATTGGAAATGAAGGCTTTTAGATCGTAACTCTTCACCGAATATTATAGGATTAATATCGGCCGTCTAGTCTAGTGGTTAGAGCTCCTGACTGCGAAACTTGAGGTCGCAGGTTCGAATCCCGCTGAGGGCAGATATTTGTGTGATGAACACGAGTATTTGTACCTATCTATCTATCTACCTATATACGTAAATATATCGTTGCCTAGTTACCATAACACAAGCTTTGCTTAATTTGGGACTAGGTCAATTTGTGTGGTTGTCCCAGGTATTTATTATTATTATTATTGTAATATCGAATGATTTGATAAGCGACTATCACGTCTTTGTACTATGTCGTTCAGGCTGTTAACAATTAATTTAATAGAAAAAATATAAAAGCGACGTGGTCCTGGTGACGTCAGCGTCCATAAGCGGCGGTAACAGCTTACCCCCAGACCAGCCGCTATGCTAGCCAATATTTTATTGTAATCGAATGTTTTACTGAAGTGTAAAAGAATAGACCGACTTAGCATAAATAATAGGATGCTCTCTATACTTATATTAATGCGAATGTAAATGTGTCTGTCTGTTTGCAACCTTTTCAGACTTAAGCTAAAATATTTGGTTAACGGAAAGCTTTCTTGTAAGAATACCATGGGATGGGATAGGAAGATTTTGATGCGGTTCATGCGGGAAAAAATTTGTTAATTATGAAAATGAATGTAAAATTCTGCTATGAACTTTATCCATTCCAAACTCCATGGTAGGAGAGGTGTATATTTTATCTACAAGGTACTTAGGTACCATTCGCGTGGAGAATCTATAAACAGTTGTAGTCTGAGGTTGTAGTGAATAATACAGCGACATCTAGTGGTAGGAAAGAGCATGTGACATGACATATGAGATGTCATACAATTAAATATTATTATATTATTATTATTATTACAATTAAATATGGTTGTCATGACAACGGGCTTGCTTCGAGACCCGAATCATGGAAACAAATGGTTTATTTGCTAGTACGTTTATGTAGTAGTACGTAAACATTAATTATATCAATTTAACTCATATGCATACAAGTGGTAATACCCACACCCACTTTCCGCCAGAGGTATATTAGGTGCCAACGTGACAGATGGCGAGTCCATCGCCGTTACTCAAGCACGACTAAACGCCTTTGAATTTCTTCTCAGACGTATGCAGGTTTCCTCTCGATGTTTTCCTTCACCGTAAAGCTCGTGGTGTGACTAATCACTGTACTTAAGTTCAGAAAAAACTCATTGGTACAGTCGGGATTCGAACTTGCGACCTTTGCGTCGCAGGCAACTGCTCGAACCACTCGGCTTCATGGCTTGTCGAAGTATTAAGAAGTATGAAATTGTATACAGACGTTTCCATCCTTATTTTTAAGCTTGTATTTATTAAAAATATACTTGTATACTTAGTACCGAGTGCCGAAACGTGTGAATACGTTTCGTTACTCGCATTTTTTAAGAGATATCAGTTTGATTTATTTTATTATATATTAATATGTTCAATTACAGTTGTATTTTTTTTATTTTTCTTTAAAAGTATGTATGCACCTATACCACTTGTTTTTTTGTATATGTTCTACTGAAGCCAAACTGACTGATCAATATCCTTTATATCGGGTACTTACCTACGAAAAGTACTATTATCGAGTACTTTCCTAAGGAAACTACTATACCGACCGAGTACTTTTCTAAGGAAAGTACTCGATACTTCAAAGTATCGATACTTTTGTTCCGATACTTTTATGCGTACGATACTTTTTTTTGGATACTACTCATGAGTACAGTATCGATACTTTCTATTCGATACCGTGTCCCTCCCTATTTATTCCTTATACAAAGAAATACAACTGTATCTAGTCTAGTCCTTCTACAGTTGTATTTCGTTGATAAAAGAGTATATTAATATTTACCTACTCATAGCTTTTACCAAACAAAATGTTAGAATTATCTGAAAACTGAACCCTTCTCTGTTATAGCGTGATTTAGGACATACGATAACGTGAACAGTGACATCTATCGGCAAACGTTTAAACTAAAATGTATAAAGCAGTTACTGAATGTATAATTTGTCATTAAATGGATCTTTTAAAAGAAACGATACAGTGCTTCTTTTTAACTTCAAGTCTACCTCTTATTTCATTATATCAAGATGTATGCAAATAACCTCATGTTTCCATCACTGTAAAGAGTCACGATGCCATCGGATTACATACATACTAAAGTTCAGAAACAGTTGGTACAGTTCACCGGGATTTGAACCTACATATCAATGCACGTTACATGTCGTGGTGGTAGGTACACGCCAGTTTATATTACTTTACTCTTTGGTACACACCTTCATTATCAAATTAGCTTGGACATATAATTATTTATATGCGGCCTCATTTATAAATAAATAAATACCTGGGACAATTCGACACAAATTGACCTAGTCCCAAATTAAGCAAAGCTTGTGTTATGGTAACTAGGCAACGATATATTTACTTGTATAGATAGATATTTACTTAAATACATGGGACATATTCGAACCCGCGACCTCAAGTTTCGCAGTCAGGAGCTCTAATCACCAGACCAGACGGCCGTAATTTTTTTATAGTTTATTCTATTTTATATTGCAATTTAACAAATTTTGCTGTCTGGCCAGTGTATAAGTGTAGTTTACAAAGCTAAGGACGTTATGTAAGCACTATACAAACATACGCAGTCGATCAGACTTATTACCTATCTTTCTGTGGTAGTCGGGCAAATAAACACATAGCTTTATGTTGCCTTGGCTATATTCAATATAATACTGTAATCTATGGCTATTTTCTATATATCAATCAAATCTATGTCTATATTACAATTTGACAGAAAAAGCTCAGTCCCCCGAAATTTGTTACCATACTAAATAAAATATTTGGCAGTGGAAAATTGTGAATTGCTTAAAATATAAAATAAAAAATATGTTTATTATTATTTGTTAATGATAAATATAATTAGGTAGTAATTTAATTCATAATAAACAGCTAGATATTATTTATATAGGTAATTACGTTTAGGTAAGTAACTAAATGTCATTTGTTTTTTCCGGTATGGTTTCACCGCGATGTCACAAACTGTAATATTGCATGTACTATTTACCATCACACATGCGTTCAATTGTTGCACTTTTTAAACCCCATACCAAACCAATGCGTTTAAGTTGTGTCCTTTGTGGCGTGCGCGGTCAGGTCGCGGGTGTTACGTTAGGACGCTGCACGCAGCTTTAATATGTTGGGGAAAACTGAGTTTTTTAGATGTTAAGTATGGAGGAAACAGAAGAAATGAGGTCCACATATATCCATTGTTGCATGATAGGTCTCATACACCACACGTCAAGATATAGGAACGAGTCTTCATACCCACCTCAAGTTCACTTCTTGTTTCTCTTCATCGTCAATAATAGCAGACAAAAGTAAAACATCTTGCACTGCATGGGAGCCGTGATGGCCGAGTGGTTCGAGCAGTTGCCTGCAAATCCTGCTATACAAAAATTGCAAGATCGAATCCCGACTGTACCAATGAGTTTTTCTGAACTAAAGTACAGTGATTTGTCACACCACGAGTTTTACGGTGAAGGAAAACATCGAGAGGAAACTTTCCACCCTTCCCCTTACCCTCGTAGAAAGGCGTGCGGATATTATTTTATTATTAGACTAGCGGCCCGTTGGACATTTGTTTTTTTCTTGCAATTAGCCTATATTAATCAGTGATAATGTAGCATTCAAATGGTGAAATATTTTTTTAAATCGGTCCATTACTTTTTGAGCCAATTCCTTACAAATATACTCACATACAAATCTTTCCTCTTTTCTCTCTCTCTTTCTTAGATATCTTTATTGTCTTCACCTGAACAACGTATGTGCACAACTTATGCACGCGCATAAATCGCCACCATGTTATTATGTACCATGTATTATGCCACCATGTGTCTTTGATCACCACCGCGGACTTAGCGCGTTGGTTAGTCGTGGCCTTAAGTGACGTAAAACACTTAAGTTTATGTTCACTGTTTGAAAAACAGAGCGCACACATTGCTGTTGCCCTGTTGTATCAAATTCATTTGCAGTGTGCATTTGCAGAAGTGCGTACGCTAGTAGGAGGCCGTTCTAATTTTCTTGAATTATTCTGCATTTATTAAACTTACGCAAAAATAATTACGTATTGCACTTATCTTGAAACTTACATTGTATTATTTTCATTGTCGTATACCGCTTAGCAAGAATGAGTGCGAACAATACTTCTAATAGAGAAGAAAACAATAGTGCGTCTCTGTTTAAAATGGGGGCGGGTATCGCTGCCGGAGTGGCGGCATTTGCGGGTGGTGTCTATTTCCTTACCCGCGGCCCTAGTACTGGGCATTCCTCTTCAGGGCCTCAAGCAAGTAGTAGTTCCTCGCCCGTGACTTCGGCCCGCGTAAATACAAGTCGAGTGACAAGTTATATTTCTAATTTAATAGATAGAGTTGCAGTTTCCCAAAGGTATGTAGAGAACCGACCAAGCTTTCATGTGAATTTATATAATAAATACAAATATAATAATATAATACATATATATAAAAATGAGCCCCTATTTCTCCTAGTCGCGCGATAACTTGAGAACGGCTTTACCGATTTCATTATTCTTAAATTGTATAACCCATCTCATAATATGTGTATATATAATAATTCTTTCTCTGGGACCCTAGCCACCGGTACCTTGGACCCTGATCCCGATACCGGTGGGCCCCTATATTTTATATTTTTAAATATGTTTTTTTTTATATATATATATATATATTTAAAAATGTAATATATGAGACTTATTTCAAATAAAGAATAATAATTATATTAGGTGCCAACGTGATAGATTTATTATTATCATTATATATCTTTTGTTATATAAGATTATAACACAAAGTCTTGAGCTCCTGGCAGCTGATCTGAGGGTAAAGCCCTGTGGCCTCCAAACCCGTCTTTGCTTTGCTTGCTTGGACTTATAATATTATGGTTATGCGATAAGGCAATTAAAAAATAGTATATATATTATATATCCACATATAAATATATTGTTTCAGCACTATGGCATATCCATCGTGTCAGGGTGGGCGCGGGATCTCTAGCCGGGACATTCCCCCAAATCCTGTCGTGAACAATTTGAACTCGCTTCTCTCTGATATTCATGTGAGGTTCATAGCACTGAGGATGGAGGACTTCAGCCATCACTACAGGGTATTTGACATCATCTTCCAGAGGTTACACCAGAACATGAAGGATGTGTGCCCATATTACAGAAAATATTCCAGCACAGTGAGTATTTTCATTCCAACTATTAAAGAAGCAGTTAAAATTCGGAAATTAATCGGTTGCTTAAAGGTAGATCCTTCATTATCTAGTATTTAAGCAAAATTTTTTTTTTAAAGCATAGCATTATATGTATAATGTATTTTTCATTTAACATTAGAAAATACACGAAGAGTACATTTACAACAAAATGCAAGGGATTTCTTCTCAATCGATGCAAAATATTTTTAATCACCGAATTACGCTTCAATGGGATTCCTAAGTATTTAGAATAGAATACTCGTTTCACACAAATATCTGTCCTCAGAGGGAATCTAACCGTCGATCTCAAGTTTCGCAGCTATGATCTCTGACTGACCACTAGCCCAGACGGCCGTCTGATCTTAAGACGGCAAATCTAATATATTGCTATTATTATTATATTCTTATTAAGGAAACTACTTTGCTTATTATAACATATGCCACGTTATCCTTAGGTTCAATTTGCTGGCAGTCATTACGACAGATTACGAATCAAGAAACCAGACGAATTCGACATGGACATTGTAATAGACCTGCCATTAAATCTTAACAGCGATCCGTTGAATCCCATGGAAAGCGACATTATCATAGAGCCAAAAACAGCCGGATTTGTCCAATTAAAAATGGGTGTTCAGTTCCAAAGACTACCAATGAGAGACGGTGCTCAATGGGAAATTAACAAGGCTGCCTACCAGTGGAAGGACGACTGTAACTATTTGCTGAGGTCTAACTTTCAGAATTGGTTCAAGGGCGTTGTGAACAGGGCGCTGAATCTATTTGGGAAACAAAATAATATTGCAGTGTTTGAAGTTGATGGGGTACCATATAGAATACGATTCGCATCGGAGGCAGGGCCGGCTATGACACTGTCGATAGAAAATTCAAGTGGATTTAAGATGGATGTAGACTTGGTGCCTGCACTCAAGTTTCCTGAGAACCGCTGGCCTATAGCCCGCGGCTACAGGCAGATACCGCCGAACTGCCGGCGTGATTACTGGATGGTGGTAGGGAAGCCGAACAAGGCCGCCCAGAGTTTACACGACACGAACCGCTCGTGGCGTCTCGCTCTTCATAACCAGGAGAGGGAGCTCATGCACAATTCTTACAACTTGCGCCAGGGCATACGTCTGGTAAGGGTTCTTGATTTGTATATTATATTTTTGTTGTTTTGTTATTACATTGGTAGAGATATTTTTTCTTTTCTATTATTTTATTATTTATTTTATTATTTATTATTTTATATTTTTCTATTTTCTTCAAACATATGTCGAGGCCATCGCCATCTCATTTTACATTGAATCATCATTCGTCATTGAATTTCTTATCAAATGTATGCAGTTTTCCTCTCGATATTTTCACCGTAAGCCCCATGTTTTGATTAACATCAATATATGTTTCCAGATAAAAAAATTACGCGATGCCCAAGGCATGGACGCCATTGCCAGCTATTATATCAAGACACTATTCTTCTGGGAGATTGAAAAGCAAAGCCAAGCATTCTGGCGGGATAACAACCCTGCCACGATTTTCAAGCTCATGGTGCAGGTATTCTACGAAGCTATGGTTCATGGATCCATACCTTATTACTGGAACACGAACAATAATCTCATTGCGCACGTGCCAAAGGGTAAGCTGGCCGGCTACGCTGCTAAGTTGGCCAAACTAAGAGACGTGTTACAGAATGCAGCGGACTACAGATCGGTCGCCACTTTCTTGTTGACATCCCAAGAGTACGATCAATACAAAAGTTGCATTTATTGACCCACAGCGTTATATTGATTAGGTTTAAAGGGTGTTCATGTATAGAAACTTGTTTTTTCAACAAAAGGGAAACAGTTGTCATTGTTTACCAAAGTAAAGAAACATTAGTTCCCTCTTTTGCGTAGGAGTAGAAAAACGATCTAACTCTCTGTTCTATCCTCACGCCTTCCCACAAGGGTCCCCGAAGGGGTAGGCAGAGGTGTATAGGTAATACCCACACACCCACTTTCCGCCAGAGGTATATTAGGTGCCAACGTGACAGATGGCGAGTCCATCGCCGTTACTCAAGCACGACTATACGCCTTTGAATTTCTTCTCAGACGTATGCGGGTTTCCTCTCGATGTTTTCCTTCACCGTAAAGCTCGTGGTGTGACTAATCACTGTACTTAAGTTCAGAAAAACTCATTGGTACAGTCGGGATTCGAACTTGCGACCTTTGCGTCGCAGGCAACTGCTCGAACCACTCGGCCACCACGGCTCTCTGTTCTCCAACTCTATATTTTCTAATAATGGAAACTTAGAGTTGGAGAACATTGGAATTGAGAACCGTCGAATTCGTTCACCCAATACTGTGTGTGATGTTCCAGATGTGTTAAAATGGCGAACATTTTATTTTCTATAAAGATTTAAAGAAAGGGAAATTTTCTTCACACAAAGTATGTGATGAAATGATGCATGAATGATGAATGGGAAATATAATATGGCAAAAGAAAAATCATTTTTGCTATTAAGTTTTATTCCAAGTGTATTTACTCTGGTACTTTGAAGTACATTGTGACGCGAGAATATCCTTCTGATAGTCAAATATCGCAAACAATAAATCAATTATTGGTTTCATACTTATACTATACGTTTATCTTTTTTATATTTAATTTCTATTATTATTATTGGCATCTTTGATTTTTTAAAACGTTTAGATCTTACGTTTTTTTTATATATTACGGTTATATATACACATAGAATAAGGTAATTCAATTCTTAAAAAAGCTTTACGAATGTTATAAAAATTATCAATTTAAAAACTTTCCTATGTTAATCTCATGAATTATACTATATTTTTAATCGTGTATTCGTGTATGTTCTTATCTTTTACCGTTTTATCGTAATTATTCGTAAGCATCACAGTAAATATTATTAATAAAGTATTTCGATACACATACTTTATTTTTATTTATTTATGGTACGGATACGGATCCGTGCTTGAGAAACGGCGATGGACTCGCCATCTGTCACGTTGACACCTAAATATATCTGGCGGAAATTAGGTACTACCTACACAATCAGCCTATCCCGACTACTACCCTTTGGGATCCTTGTGGGGATGCCTATATGGCTCCATCAGTTAATGGATAGAGTCTCGTACATCGGCACTTAAAATAGAAACTAGAATATATAATAATAAAATAAATAAGTAAGCCGTAAAGTAAAATAAATAAGCCGTGGTGGCCGAGTGGTTCGAGTAGTTGCCTACGACACAAATATCGCAAGTTCGAATGCCGACTGTACCAATGAGTTTTTCTGAACTTAAGTACAGTGATGACACCACGAGCTTTACGGTGAAGGAAAACATCGTAAGGAAACGTGCATACGTCTGAGAAGCAATTCAAAGGCATATGTATAGTAGTGCTGAGTAACGGCGATGGACCCGCCATCTGTCACGTCGGCACCTAAAATATATCTCTGGCGGAAAGTGGGTGTGTGCTACCTTAAACCTCTGCCTGTCCCTTCGGGGACCTATATGGGAAGGCGTGAGAAACTACAAATTACTGTATTATACTATACTTTGGTGTAGGTGGAAAGTCTAAATGTGTGGTAAGCGTTTTTATTTTCCAACTAGCTGTCCCGCCCAGCTTCGCCCGGGTGAAAAAGTAAAATTTCCTGAAATACGTTCGCAGCGCCACCTATGGGGTCCAATTGTGATGTAAGCTATCCTATCTTTTAAGTTGGATCAAACTGCACACGGTGTGCAAATTTGATTGAAATCGGTTAAGTTGCTTAGGAGCCCATCGCGGACTTAATTGCCATAAAAAAGGTTATAGTGAGTCAATCTTAAAAGATAGACATATGCTGTCGCGGACTTTTTTTAGAACTTTTAAAAAGGAACAATTGCCTCATATATGATATTTTCGTAACTTAAACCGTTTACGCAGCGCACGCAACGGAAGCTCTCAAAAAGGAAAAAATTCATTCATTCATTTATGCTTCGCTCCTATTGGTCATAGCGAGATGTTATATAGCCTAAAGCCTTCCTAGAGAATTCAATTCCAACCAGTAGTTCCTGAGATTTGCGCGTTCAAACAAACAAACAAACTCTTCAGCTTTATAATATTAGTATAGATTAACGCAATGGCGCGATAAAACTGTACTAGCAACAAGTAATTTAATTAAAATTACAGACTCGTTGAAACCGAAAGATAAGTTGAAAGCACTTTGGTAGTTGACCGGCCGTCTATTTTAAAGCGCGAGAGCTCGAAGAACAAAGAAATGACTAATTATAATGCATATTTTAATAGTGCCTTTCCAACACGAGCAACCGAAGGATTATGACGCGAACTTAATCGAATTGTACGAATATCTAGTCAAAAAAGTTTCACTGGTCAGCAGTATAACTAATAGTAAAAGCTCTTTTGTCTATGGTTAAATAAGGAATAAACGTCAAAAAAATTGGCAATATGCAACAAAAAAATCTTAAAATAATGTAAAGTAAATTGGGTATTGTAAATACGATATAAGGGCGACAATGAGTGACCGTGGCGACTGGGTGCCGATAGCCGCAGGCGTAGTGGTCGGGGCTGGAATTCTGACACTCCTCTATAAGATGTTCTTCGCATCTCGGGGGCCTCTCAAATACAACCAGCAGATAAACGCCCCACCCTTTAAATGTACCTGCAAGAAAGGCGGCAAGGCTCAGGTAAAACACTTTATTTAGCAAAAACGGTGACCAGGCCGTTAGGTAGCCAATAGGATTGTCAAAGATCTCATGCACACACACAGGCGGTTTGCAATCACTAAGCCCAAGGAGAGTTTTTGCCTCCACTTCACTCCACTAGAACACACTTCTACCGCTTGCATAACGGATAGTGTTCTGCAGAATTATTTGACATGGTGCCTACGCCTACCTACTACCGCACCTCTGGCCAACGACGATATATTCATCCCCTTGGAACCACAAAGGTTTCGCAGCACGGTTCCAAGGAGTTTCTTTCCAAGACCGCTCAGGCTGTGGAAAGATCTCCCCGTTTCCCAAGAGAGTTCTCAGGGTGTGTTCGAAGGGTGTGAAAAGATGGGTGAGTGAGTAATACACTGGGTATTGCAAACATCCAAAGGCGGCGGTAACTGCTTACCAACAGGCGGGCCACGTGCTTGTTTGCCACCCCAGTAGTATAAAAAAAAATATTGACAAGCATTGAGTAGTTGGAAAGGTTTAAACACTGACCGGTCGTACGACAGATTTTATAGCTTAGGTACCTGTCAAGACACTACGGTGTAAATCATGCAATAAATTGCATACTTCTAAAAAAATTTAAGACGTAATCTTGAGGATATATGGTAATGCTCGAGTATTGGTCACGTGAACACGGAAAATATGACCCAGTATTACACTGCAAGTTTCAAAGGCATAAGGGTTTTTATAAGGATGCGCGATAAAAAAAATAAAGGAGCGCAAATTTCGGTCTGGCCGTGCTCATGTTCAATGCCGCCAGCCTTTTTGGCACCCATCCGCGTGACTCGGATTGGTACAGTGTAGTTAGTTTGGTCTATTAAATTGTTGAGGTTTTATTGCTGAACATTTGTGTTCAACTTCTAACACATTAGATTAGAAATACTAGGTCAGTGTGTATCGGAGACTCATTCAAAATCAAAATCAAAAACAAAATATTTTTATGTCACATAGGCACTTATAAAACGTCGAAAAACGTTTATTGAACATTAATTGGTCTGAACTTATTCATGGACTATTATAAGCATTTCTCTGGCGGAAAGTGGGTGTGTGGGTACAACCTATACAACTCTGCCTACCCCTTTGGGGACCCTTGTACGAAGGCGTGAAGATATACATGTATTATAAAAATATATAGTATATGAAAACAATAAATGTGTATGAAGCTAGCCGAAGTGTCGGGTGGACAATTACATGCCTACCCCGTGCCTGCGTGAATATCTGAAACACGTGATTTCATAAACCGTTGCATTTGATTGATTGATTGCATCAATTTACATGTTATATTTGGTTTTGTTTTAGTGTCAACAGCACGGCGCTATGAGGTGAAGAGCTAAAATTTTAAACACTTGTACAAAATTACGTTTTTGTGTATTTGCTGTGTTAATACCTATGTGTGATTTTGAAACAAAAATATATAAATTGGAGAGATATTAAAAATACCAATTGTTTTTTTTTATTATGTATTAAAATCTGTAATAGGTCAGTTTATTACCAATTACCTAGATCAGATCGATCGGACGCTCAAGGCCGGGAACGTCAAGAGTGCTCGAAACCGACGAGCATGAATTAAGACTGATGAATGTGGACGAAACGAAATAGGTATGTAAGTCTAGAGATATAACTGGCGCTCTATACTCACTGCCTACGCCGAGTCCCTGACGGGACTCGGCGTGATGATATGTATGTATGTATGTATATCTACCAAATGCAGGTAAAGTATAAGATATAGGCTCAAAATAGGAACTAGAACACTTCTAGAAAACAGGCTTGCTATCTTAATGTAACATAAGTTGTTGCGCAGCTGATAAGATGCAACATTAAGGTCGCCTTGTGCCTCTTGCAATTATATGCAAGCCTCTTTATATAATAGCACATACATACATACATATAATCACGCCTCTTTCCCGTAGGGGTAGGCAGAGATCACTTCTTTCCACTTGCTACGATCCTTAGATACTTCTTTCGCTTCGTCCACTTTCATTATTCTCTACATACATACTCTTCGCTTTAGGGTACTCTTGACCTAGCCTTTTTTCAAGATATCCCTAATTTGGTATAGAAACGTCCGCCTAGGTCTACCCCTTCCAACACTTTACTTCACACTCGCCTTAAACACTTTTTTTGTCAATCGTTCTTCATTCATTCTCTCGACATGGCCAAACCATCTCAGCATACCTTTCTCAATTTTTGTCACTACATCTTCTTTCAGACCACAACGTTTCCTTATCTCACTATTTCTTATCCTGTCACTAATACTCATACTGTATATGCTATGCATATGTAAATGACGACTAAAGTGAAAAGTAAAGTGACTGAAAGTGTTCCAGTGTATCACATTTTATTTCAATCACTTGATTGTTGAACGTTTATTATCTTACGAGTAATTTATTATATTTATCTCACGTCTGTGAATTCATTATGTAGTTACTGTGAGACATAATATTAAACAACTCTTGTACAAACATACATTAATAACAGTCTTTTCATGTGTTTGCAATTTTTGGACATACTCTTGTCGGTCAAATTATACGTTTATAGAACATTGTTCTGGCCTAATAAAATACCAATGGATGTTTTTGCATTGGCTAAAGCAAAACCAGGGATATCGGTCGAGTGCTGTCGGCCTTGGACTGGGCGGGTTGCTGTACTGTAGAATAGAAGTATAGAAATATACAGAATATATATATACAGAATAGAAGCTTCAGTCAGAATAGAAATTCTATTTGGATATCTAGAGATCTTACCGCAGGAACACTATGGTAGCTATGCTATTTCGTTGCGATTTTTGGAGTGGAGCATAGACTACTGTTAATATAGAGTGGAGATACTGCCCCAATCGGGGTAGTTCAAATTTGAACGGGAGAACTGTGCCCTGCTTTGTTCAGTAACGAAATAGGTTTACAGCATAATATCATGTTGAAAAAGAAGATTAACGTCACTTTGACACGTTAATTCATGCTTGTACCGTAACGTCAAACATAGCTTACAAATTGGTAGTTACTTTTATCAATAATACCCAAAAAGTAGAAAATTAAAACCATGCTAGTTGCCAAACACTTTCTGTAAGTGAGTGAGTAGTTAACATTGAAATGAGTAGCACGGGAGACAATAATATGGTGCCTATAGCAGCGGGGGTCGTCGTCGGGGCCGGGATATTGTTCCTTCTGTACAAGATGTTCGGCGCAGGCGATGGTAAAGTCAAGCCTACGTCTTTGTGCGTCTGCGGTAACGATGTCTATCCCGTGAGTGAAACGTTTTTAACAAGCTTTACATATATATCATATATGTATAGTATATACATACATTATATATATCTGTTTAGGTATGTGTTTAGGTAGTGCCATCCACGAAGAGGGGCCCCCCTATTCGTCCTCCTAGTTTATAGTGTAAGTGTGCAAGCTTCCAGTAATGTCTGAGAATTATCGGTACTCACTGACCTGTGTGTACACGCACACTACAATTATTAGAGTCGGGTCATACTGCCCTCATCCCACGACCCCCTCGACTAGAAATTGGTGGGGCGCATCTTCGTCGATGGCACTACCTATAGTAAGTTGTATGTTTTTTTTTTACGCGGAACAAGTTGCGATTCGCAGATAGATAGTGTACCTACCTAATAAAATGCGTTATGTGTACGCACTGGCCCTTCGGTTAAGGTTAAGGGAACAGAAGGCGCATCGTACAATGACGAGAAAACCTTTTTGAAAACTTAATAAATCTAGTTTTGGACCGTTGGTCAACATTGTGAGACCATCATCGCAGCTAAAGAATTATCACTTTTTAATTCACAGTGTGAACCTTCCAGTCCAGGGAATAAGAAGAAATGCAAATGAAATTTGCTCAATGCAAAAAGTCGGTATATTTTTACCAAGCATAATTTCTATGGTCAAAGAAAAGAAGAATTGTTCCTGTCAAATTACTGTCACAGCTGTCAGATAATCATAATGTAGCATGGAAGTGTAATTAAATATTTTTTCTCCCGCGGCTCTTTAATTTCCACACAAATACTATCAAAATGGAAAAAACATAATTAAAACATGTCGAAAAAAAATCTACCCAATTTAAAAGATGCAGACAATGTGTGCGATTGGTAAGTACCTACTATCTCTCTTTTACTGCTACTATCTCTAATTTTTATATGTTGGGGGCTAAGAAATGTATTTTGGTAGGTAGTGAAATGAAGCCTTTAAATCTGTTCGCAATCTGATTGCATGTCATGATATGTTCACTGATCGCAAGGATTTATAGTTGTAGGAAGACTTTTTTGTTGAGTACAGAAATTGGCCCTTTACGCATTCTATTGCCGAAAGTCGCTCGTCGTTTAATGAATGTGTGATTAGACATACATCCTCCTAAAACTTCACATGCGTAGGTATACTGTGACAAGTTTTATCCCATTGAACATCCTTATTTAGGATCCTTCCTTACTGTTGCCTCCAACTTTGTTAGCATGGAATACACTTTTATCTTTTACTAAATACCTATATTATAATTATCAATGGTATTTATATATATTTTTAGTATTTCAGCATATTATTATTATATTATATTATTATATTATATTATATTATTATATTATATTATATTATTATATAATATATTATATTATTATTATGTAACCCATTTGGTAAGATAAATAAATTATGATATTAATTTATCTATATATTATGAGCTGATGCTGAAGTTATGTATGTGTATATATATGTTACTGGTACTGGTTGAATTGAAAAATAATTTTGTTCGCTAGCATCATTATCGAGTAATGGCTATATATATTAAATGGGCTACATAACAACACTCCTCGACCAATAGGAGCGAAGCTTCAATAAAAATTTGTTGCAAAAACATGAAAAAAAATATTTCTAGTGACCAACTGGCAAATTTGCCCCGCGGTTTCAACCGCGTAAAATTTGAATTATTTATTTTATTCCCGAAAATAATGTACCACCTAGGTACGCTGATGTGCCACTAACCCGAAGTGTTATTATAAAGCTAGTGCCCGCAATTAATTCTGCCCGGAATTAGTACTTAGAAGTGGCTAATTCCCCATTAAAAAGTCCCCCTCAATTCACACTTAGGTTTTCGTCTTATGTTTGAATGGAATAGATCATAAAGCTAGTCCGTTTCCAGTGCCGAAGAGGCGGAAAGAAGAAAGAGAAATGCAAGCGCACAAGTCACGGAGCAGCCCAAGAGTCTGCTAGCGCAGGCGTGGCTGCCTATACTTGGCGTGTCAGCTCTCGTACTGGGGCTATTCGGCATCTATTACAAGATGTTCTCTAAGAAGAAATGTAGGAAGCAATCGCCCATTAGCCCGGGCTGGGGAGGCGCCCACAATGTGGTGAAGGCGGATGAAGATACTAGCGGTTTGCCGATATGCCCTTGCGAAATCCGCCTAGACCCGAAGAAACGGGTAATTTAAATAATTTTTAGAAAATAATAGCTCTTGTCCGGAGCTTTGCCTACGTTAACGAATTGTTTTACGCTATAAGGTTTCTTCAGGGATACTACAGGTTCTCTTTCCAATTTATGAATATAAGGCATCATGCTTTCCGGAAGTCCGTTACCATAGTAACTCCACATAATCGACCAATATTCCGTCGTAGTGTGGCTTGGAGTTATTCTCCCCTTCGACCCTTGCAAGCGCATGCCTGAGCCTAGCCAGTAGCATGGACCCATTCCCTAAATACAAATATCAACCTCTAGCCCAGTTATCTTGCTCGAAATCCAGCTTCGCTCTAAGCTTGGGTCCGCACCTCACACCGCCCTAACGTGTGTTGACTTTGGCCAAAGAAGTGCTTGGCTATAGGCATTGGTTTCGTCATCGTTTGGCTAAGTAGCGATAGTAGTATCAGTATGGAGTAGATAATACACATTTGTAGCTGCGAAATAATTTTATTTATTTTCCAGAAATGGCCAACGGAAAAACAGAAATAATTCCCGAACAATATTAATTAAATTACAGATGTTTCACATTTCAAATAAATTGACTTTATGTTTGTTCTTCCTATTAATATTTTGTGTATAGATAGTGTTTTTATATTAAGGTTTGCCCATACGATCGCTCATATATCTGTGCTATTCGCGAGTTGTGTTATCTGTGTGTTCTTGCTCTGAGATTTTAGTTTAGGTTCCCTACACAACCTAGGTGTGTAGATGTCTGCCTGTCTGTTATCAACAAAATACAAATAGGGTTGAGAGTCAAATATGTAGATCGCCAGTTCTCTCTATACTTACATACCTCTATACTCTCATCTACATTCACCAGACTGATTAAGACAGTTCAGGTTTATCAAGGAAAATACAATGTTGAAACAAAATATATTTAATACCACCTTCATTTTACAAATTATCTATCAGTAACCGCCGCCGGCCGGCCCAACTATAATTATTACAAGTCTGGCTATGTGGGACACAACCGTAACAAAATGTTCCAATAGTTAGTGCCTTAAAACAATAGCTATTTACAACACAACTTAGTATAACAGGACGATGCGCTTCCGTCCGGTTGGTACACAGATATTGCTCAGACGGACTTACAAATTATATCATTCCATATTTGCATCTCCCACTAAACATTGTAAAAGAAATTAATGTTTTTTTCTTTCAAAACTTATTGGGCTAACACTTTTGCTGATAACGTTATTGTTAATTTTATATATGTTTTAATTTGGCAATAAACTACATATCGGGCATAGAACCTCCATCTATTTTAAGGTCGGCTAAAACAAACATGGCGATCATAGGTCTGACTTAGTCCTCTTCATCAGGCGTCTCCATAACTAGTGAAGGTTAGCTATCATCCCTAATCTAAATTGAATCTTATCTTGAATAGCAAAAAATACAAATTAATAAATTAAGTTTGCTTTTTCTAACACGCCAAACACTCCAAGTGCCTCTGTAAGTTCCATGGAAGCGATAAAGTCAAACTATTTCCGTAATACAATAGTCAAACGAGCCTATTCAACGAACCGACACCGAAGGTACAGTCTACAAGGACAAAGAAACTTATTCTCAAACAGAGGTGCTTTTAACACTAACATAAATAAAATGATTAAGAGGCTCTTATATCAGCGATACAAATTCTTAAAATCCCTTATCTGTGTACCAACCGACCGAATACGTTCTAGAGTTACATATAAATAAGTTTGCCTGTGTTCATGTGTGCGTGAGGTCGATAAATAGGTACAGTTTACTAGTATAATATGATGTATAAAAAGTTACATTGAAGGAGAATAATCAGTCGATTTGTAGTAGTTTCATTGTAGTTGCGTTTAATACGATACGATTGATGATACACCCAACACATGAACACAAACACATTGAAATATCCAGTTTAATAATTAGATATTCAGACTGATATGCCTTAGTGCGGTGTAACCTTGCCTTATATGTAAGTATATAAATAAATAAATATATATATATATATATATATATATATTAGAAAATCAATGGCAAGAATACTAGGTACGTTACACCTTTCGACAAATTAGAGCTGCCATCGAAAAGCTACCGTTCATTTAAAACTGGAAATGTTGCGAAATATTTGATGATAATATTAAAAAAAAGATACCGATATTTTGGAAAATATGTCGACTTCTAGTTTCAAATGTATTTAGAGATGTATACAGACATTGTAGAGTCGTCTGTGTTCTATTTACGACCCTAAGTCAGTGTGAAAAGCGAAAAATTTCACCTTGACAGGAAATGCCACTATACAATGATCACTTTTTTGTACAAATTTATTGCTTTAAAAAACCCATCCGTCAAATATCTTCAGTCTATTGTTCATCAAAATATCTAAATAAGGCTTGAACTTTGTTTGACATCTGTCATACTAAAGTAATCGATACCATTGGCGAACTAAGCGATTACCGAAATCTCTAACATCATAGTTTACTTATAAATTACGTTCTGTTCTTGAATTGAGAATGAAACATATTTTTTTACAGATAATATTGCACGTAAACACATTAGAGTTAAAGTAAAAAGTGATTTGTTAAAATTAACAGGTACATACAAAGTAATAAGAACTATTTTTAAATGAATACAACTTCCAAATTATATCGTAACATTACGAGAAGTTATATCGAATGCATGTTTGTGAAATCACAACATGCATTATTCTATCGATACACACAACATGGTTAGTAATCGATTCACAACGTTTTACATCCTATATACTTAGTCATAGCGTTAATGAGAAATGAATGAAGGCAAAGGAAAAAAGACTGTCGTCGAACGCAGTCATAAAACCACTAGATAATATGCTTTGAACATTCAACTGGCATTAGAAAATAAATTCTAATATTGATGGATCTATTTCGAATAAAGCTACCATTATTAAGGCGCCTTATTCAAACTCATCCGTATTGTATGACCTATATGAATGCGCCAGTACGACAGTTCTAGTCGGTCACTCCCCCGTACGACTCAGTAGATACACACACGCCGAGACTTATGGGGGGTAGGCAGGTGACTTGCACAGGTCAGTGACCGACAAGTGTTGAAAACCTACATGTTCCAGTAGAGTCAATTGGACGGACATATAATTGATCATTCATAATTATTGGAGTGATACGACACCTAACGTCAGAACACTAACTTGTTTCGTGTTCACTTCAATGTTCGTGTTCTATTTAAATAAAAATATAGTTTGGCACTGATTCTACATTCATATATATATTTCGGCATCTTAATAAGCTGCTTACGTGCGTTTGTTATACTAAAGTACGGTCGCGGAACAGAAAGAATTTCGTACGATAACCTATTATTACCCATCTCTGTCACTCCCGCGTAAATATAATGCGTCTCCCTCGCACAGATGCAATGACCGCTGTCGCCAGGGATTGTAAACCGTTTAATTGAGACCGTAAGGTTTGTTCTTGCTTGCGTCTGGTGGTTTGGTAGCAATGAAAAGTATTTGACATGATTCATAATTTTTGAATAATGAACGACATTCCATCTTGAGATGCGTTAGTGCCCGTTCAATTTTGAAACACATTTATCTTAGTTTGTTGTTATTTGTTAGTCTTTGTTGTCTTGTTTTAATTGTTAAGTGGTTTCGTTGATTTATATAATAATATATCCTCACGCCTTCCCACAAGGGTCCCCGAAGGGGTAGGCAGAGGTGTATAGGTCTCTGCGCCTCTGCGTACAGGTTTCGTTAATTTGTTAAGTTTAATTTACTGTTTTAAAATGGAACCAGTGTCGTCTACCTCGCGTCCATTCAAGGAGTTTGTTTCTCCGCGGAAGAAATGAAAAATGTCACACTTTAGTGAATCTGAGAAGGTTATGATTATTAACGTGTTTAAATACGTTAAGGAATCCTGTCCTGCCGATAAATATCCTTCAAAAAAAGAAATGAAGGACCAAACAGCCGATATCTTGGGCATTTCAAAATCGGCCATATATCGTATTTTAAAAGAATATACCGAAACAGACAACGTCAAGCCGGCTCCTTCACCGAAAAATCTAAATAAATAAATACTTAATAATAATTTATTTAATAAGCTATTTTTTTTCTATCCTTCAAATATTTCATGCATACCACAGATATAAAAATGTTTGTGACCTCTGTCAGTAGGTAAAGAGGTCATTGTACGAAATTCTTCCTGCTCCGCGACCGTACTTTAGTTAACGATTAGTTTGGGCAAACCATAGACGCAATGTAGACTAACTCTTACATCGCCAATGAGTTGCCTGGAGCGAGATCAGAGATTTATCCGTGAGTAATTACGTCACAATAACAGTTAATAACGGCATTGCGTTAGTACAATAACATAAGTAGTACCTACAATTACATAGCATACGTACGCGAGTATTCACGTTGTCTATCTCGCTCTGACGCCTTTCAGCGTTCCATATCTCTCGCATTGCCAGCATAGTTATCATTAATTACATGAATGGAGAGACGATAAGTAACAGCATGTCCTGTACCCTGACGATCAAAAATACAACCATGATCTCGACGATAAATACATGATAATATCAATTGGCGAATATTAAATACACATTTAATACTGTATTTACAAAAATATGTTAATTATAGATATATATTAAAGTATATTGTCGATTATTTTAACGATATTCGATTGTATGCGTTTAGATAGTGTAACATATAATATTCATGTAATTTTTAAATCATTTTCATGCCATTTCACGAAAGATATATTTCCCTAGTGCCTGTAACCACGTTACCTAAGGAATATATATTAGAAACTTCGGCTTTTTCCCAAAGCTTCGCATTACTACTTTGAGTGCTTTAAAAACGAATCGAATGATTATAAATCGATAAATCGCTAAAATAATCGCAACCAGCGTCGCCTCTACCGATAACTATGTAAGGTAAGACCGATTCGATTATAACCAACGATTACGCTACGTGATCGATAGCGGCGATCTATTATATTTGACACATATTTGTACATTTATTTTGTTTAGAGGTTTTTTTTACACTAATTGATTTAGAGAACGAGTGCCATCCATACACGAATGATTAATCGATATATTAATACTCGATCATAATAATTTTAAATGACACGTTTGAGAGGACTAGTAACGTGTCTATATTTAGTTAAAGTATTTTTTATATGTATATATATATATATATATTTACTAATCAATATTTAATAGTTGTGTCGCGTAGTTTCACGCACCGTTATGTTAAAAAAATTATCACCTTATTGAGGCGAAAATCGGTCGAGCATTCTCAAGCATTGCGAGACTAGCGCATAGAAATGGATTTTTATATAATATGTATGTATATTTAGGACGAAGTTAGCCCGTCTTGGCGAGTACACGAAAAAGATGGATATATTTTTTAAACGAAAATTACTAATGTAAATAAACATTTCCTTAACGCTTTAAATAAACAAGATGTTTAAGTCTGTAGCTGCTAAACTTAATTCAATAATGTTACAATTATACTATGATGGACCTAACAAACTAACATTCTTCAAAGTAGCTAGTATCTCTCAGTAAAATTACAAACGTTATTATGACAGCGATAATAATAACATTTTAGTAATATTGTTATTTACACAAATAATTCTGAACTGGCAAGTACTATCATAATACTGTATATAAATAATAATAATATTAATAATATGCTTTAGTTAAATATAAATTAGCCTAAACGTAAATATTTACAACATGTATATATATAATAATAAATACTATATATAATGAACGAAAAACGTCCCACGACCGCAAATAAAATTATTCTCCATCATATACGTATATTTAAACTAAAATGGACTACTAAGGCCTGTTAGGATAGGCCGCAAAGGATACTCGACCTTATTGACAATATTTTCAATATGTTGGACACATTTTTACTTCGGTCCTATCAAACAACATACATGAGGTGTACGCAACAGCAATTTATGACTTTTCGTAGGCTTAAAATTCGAACAATAGCCCCCGCTCCAGTCGCGTAGTGTTAACACTTTGCTAATGTATCCAACGAAATTAAATGCGCACCAAGTGTGTTAAAAAAAATTAATTCGAATTAAAGAATCATTTCAGCGAAGAGACTATATAACGTAGGGATTAAGGTTTGGACTAATTATAGTCGGATAGCTGCAAGTAATTTCTTTTTAGGTGTAAAAATCGTGTGATTTTTAAGTTTTCATACAAATTACAACGTATGTAGGCTTCCGTTTTTTCCTTTGTATCGACTTTCAGTGATGGACATAATATTATAGTATATATATCCTCACGCCTTCCCACAAGGGTCCCCGAAGGGGTAGGCAGAGGTGTCTAGGTAATACCCACACACCCACAATATTATAGTAATTGATCAATTACGTATTATGGTGGTGCGCCGTGTTCTATCCATAGTTTGGACTATGATCGCGGCCAGTGACGTCAGCAGGGACGGGTCAGCAGTCGTATCGCTGCGTCCGCTTGTCGAAGAGCGCTCGAGCGGTGACGTCAGCAGCGGCGGGCGGGGCGAGGGGGGCTAGGAGGGGGGCGTGTCGCTACGTGCGCTTGTCGAAGAGCGGCAGCTTGGAGCGCACGGCGCCCTCGCACAGCGCCAGGCGGTGCTGCGGGCCGCGGTGCTTGACGTCCACGTAGCAGGCGCGCCGGCCCGGGGCGCGCGCGCGCGAGCACGTGAACTCGGCGCCCTTGCGCTCGAAGTACTGCACGATCTTGGAGATCTGCGCCGAGCGCACGTGGCTGGGCACGCGCTCGTCGGCGGGCGCGCAGTCCGAGCCGGGCAGCGAGTCGCACGAGTCCGTGCACTCGGAGCGCGGCGGGCTGGCGGCGCAGCAGCAGCGGCGCAGGATGTGGTGCGCCGCCGAGCCGCCGCCGGGCGCGCCGCCGCACAGGAACTCGCCGCCGCCCTCCGCCGGCGGCGGGTGGTCGAGCGCGCGGTCGTAGGCCAGCAGGCACTCGGCGCACATGGTCACGCGCTGGCCCTCGCCCGCGCCGGCCTGCTGCTCGTCGGCGCGCCGCCACCACCAGCAGCGCGGGCAGCCCACCAGCGAGCACGGGCACAGCGCGCCGTACAGGCAGCCCGCCCGCCGCGCGCACACCTGCCGCCCACGCACACGGACATGCTACTTTCACTGTACTCGGACTGTACCGATGAGGTTTGCCAAACGATAGTTTAATGTAGAAGAACATCGAGGGAGGAAAACGAATGGTGGGAATCGTACAGAAACGTTGACAAGAGTTAAGTGAATGCGTACCTCCTCGTTGGCGACGGAGAATATGCCGCTCTCGGCGGAGGCGCGGCGGCGCAGGTCGCGCGGCAGGCTGCCCCGGCGGCTGGGCGCGGGCGAGGGCGGCAGCGAGGCGGCGCGCGGCTCCTCGTCCGAGTCGGCCGCCGGCGAGGGCAGCGAGGCGCCCGACGAGAACCCGCCCGTGGGCTCGAGGATCTTCTTGACGCCGCGGAACGTGTCCAGCGGCCGGCGCGCGGGGTGCGGCGCGGCGTGCGAGTCGCGCAGCAGCATGATGTGCGCCAGCCGGTGCAGGCGCGCCAGCCGCGCCGGCGGCCGCCCGCGCGCGCCCGGCAGCGCCGACGCCGAGCGGTGCCCCGCCCCCCCGGCGCTGGCCCCGCCCCCGGCGCCCGGCCCCGCCCCCGCCCCGCCCCACTCCAGCTCCGACAGCGAGCGCCGGTGTTGCACTGCGACACACGACACACTACTCTCACCTACTTGTTATGTAATTACACATATTGAATATAAAATTAATGTTACTTCTATTTTCAAATAAAAAAATCTCGCCAGATTAGAAACTTTTTGGCAAACGATGTCATTCGTAATTTATATATTAATATATTTATATATTTCATAATTTTTATATTAACTTCAAGTGAGGTTAATATTACACTTGTGCCCCGCGGTTGCAACCGCGTAAAATTTCATTGGAACACATTGTTTTTCTTTTTTTTAAAAAAGCTCGTCCGACCTCTCACTTCAAGTAATAATCGTCTTTGCGTGGGTGGAGTGGATTGGTGGATTATACTGACGCTGGTCGTGGTCCCTGGCGCGCGCCGAGCCCTCGGAGCGGTACCGGTGCGGGCGGCGCCACGCCCACAGGCCGGGGCACGAGCGCGGGCCCGACGAGTCCGCCTCCTCGCTGCACACGCACACACACACACACACTTTTATTATTCTTCTTCCTTTATAGCTAGCCGACTCGGCGAACTTCATACCACCAAAGTCAATTAATGTAGCGATATCTTATAACGTTCATCACACCTATATTTGAATAGTATCCGCTTTTCTCGGATTGAACTAATCCAACAAATCAGGGATCATTAATGAGTTTTTGAACGTAAGAAGGTACAGAGATTAGACACCACGCGCTTTACGGTGAAGGAAAACATCTAGAGGAAACCTGCATACGTTTGTAGTTTTTGTTGTTTGTAGTTGTTTATCATCACTCTGTACGTAATGTACGGCGATATTTAATTTCGGCATCAGAGTTCCATATTCAAATCATGACCAAATACTAATACTTATAGAAGACGTACTGACTTACCTCTCGTACGAGTTGTTGGGTGTATGACATCCCCAAGAAGCTTCGTCCAAGCCTTCCTTCACCTCGGCTAGCTTACTCACTATTTCAGGAAATAGCGGTCGCGCTTTCGGCTCGTACTGTGGACAACACAGATGCAATAATGACAATCCTATTCCCACGCATTCCCACAAGCGTCCCCGAAGGGGTAGGCAGAGGTGTATAGGTAGTACCCCACACACCCGCATTCCGTCAGAGATATATTTTTGGTGCTAACGTGACAGATGGCGAGACCATCGCCGTTACACAAGCGCGACTAAACATACGCCTTTGAATTGCTTCTCAGACGTATGCGGGTTTCCTCTCGATGTTTTCCTTCACTGTAACGCTCGTGGTGTGACTAATCAAATTAGTTTAGAAAAACTCATTATTACAGTGGGGATTCGAATTTGCGATTCTTTGTGTCCTAGGCTACTACTTGAACCACTCGGCCAACACGACAATCCTATAAGAGTAGATAGCATTAGGTAAGCTAAGGGAACTTTGACGGCCTTCTGGTCTAAGATTAGAGCTCTAAAAACTAGGTCAGAATGCCTGGCTGCGATGCTTAGGGTTTTATTCCCGCCGGTGGCGAATCTTTGTGTGGTGGAAATGAATGTACCTTTGCCTGGATGTCCCATTAATTTATGTATACAAGTATATTATGAATATCGTTGTCTAGTTTCCATAGTGCAGCTGCTTAGTTTGAGTCTTATGTGGAACTAGGTACCAAGATATTTAACTACTGTTCAAAATTGTACTGTGTGAGTAAGTAACGCGTTACATAAATACAAATTATGAAATGAAAAAACAAAAAACAACCTTATAATCTTAGTTTGAAGACTCACATTTGCTTGTACGCTTGTGTATGTTGTATGTTATCAGATATCAGTACTCACGATACAGCAGTTAAAAGCGAGCCTCAGGAAGTCTGGTACAGTGTCCTCCTCGCAGAGCTCCACGAATGCCATGTAGTTGAGGCCGAAGTTGTCCGTGCGAGGCAGCACGTCCGGATCGGCGTCCACCTTATAAAAATAAATAAAAAATTATAAAATCCGTAATTAAACATGCATAAGGTTCATTCTCAATTGTTAGCTGAATATATGAGCTTTTTTCTTTCTTTCAGGATGTCAGAAAATAGAATCAATAAAACAGCTTGATAATTGTAGATAGTGCCACGCACGAAGTCGCGCCCCTTATTCTTCCCTATAGTTTATACTTAGCGTAAGTGTGCAACCTACCACTAATGTTTGAGTATTATCGGTACACAATAATTACCTATGAGTGCACACGTACACTACAATTTATAGACTCGGGTCGTATGACCAGCATCCCGCGATCTCCTCGACTAGAAATTGTTGGATCGCGTCTTCGTGGCACTATCTATCAGCATTATAGCTGTGCCCGCGACTTCGTCTGCGTGGAATTAACAATTAAAATATTGTTCAGTTTCCAAAATAAAAGTAGTTCAAGTTATTCCTTTTAACATCAGCTATCTGCCAGTGAAAGTCTCGTTAAAATCGGTCCAGCCGTTTCAGCGATTACCCGGAACAAACAGACAGATATACAGGTAGATAGACAGATAAAAATAATAAAATATATATTTTGGTATATGTATCTAGTGTACATCCACATGAAATTAGTAAAACGCGGTTATTTTAATATTACAAACAGACACTGCCCTTTTATTAATTTGTATAGATTTACTCCGAGACATGTCATTTCATGTTTTTTATACATTTATTTCATATCATTGATTCGAACATACGTCGTTATAAGCAGGGACTAGTGGTCACTCACCCTGGCGATAAGTTGGCACAGTATGATCCCGTAGGAGAATATGTCGGACCTGTGGTCGTACCACCGACCACGCAGGCATTCCGGGGACATCCACCACGGCGAGCCCACACTAGGCAGCCTGTAACCGTTGCTGTAAACAAAATAGGACCAAGTTATATTTAACATAACGACATATGTGTTTTTCGTCATTCTTGGAAACGATTCGGTTTAAGTGTGTACGAAACCTATAATTTATTTCCTGTGTTTTATTAATTGATTTCAATTTACATTTAATAAAAGAAAACAATAAATAAATGAGTAAAAAAAGATCTAAATATATAGAACTAGTGATGCCCCGTGGCGTTATACGCATAAGAGTAGAGAACTTGATTTAAGCGTTATAAAAGTGTTAAGTTAAAATTTAAATCCGTAAAAAAAAAAATGTTATGTAATGTAATGTAAATGTAATGTAATGTAATGTAAGTAGTTAGGACTTAGCAGATTCGGACTATTTAAAGGACTACCATAATTATATACATTTTAGGCAAGACACGAGATCCATTAAACTTTACAACACCCGTAACAAAATTCAAAGCAGTGAATAGCAAATGTCATGCCAACAAATTACCTTATAAATAATTAATTAGAAACTTGTCAAGGAAAACTTAAAGTTCTAAATTAGAGCTCTTATAATATAAAATAGGTACGATCATTAAACATGATATGGAGATAAATTAATAACTCTTCTTTAATTGGATCACGGGATGCGACGTGGCGTATACCCTTTGCTCATCTCCGTACATAAGTAGAGTTCGTACTCTTGATTGCAATTTTATAAAGGAGGAATTTTGAACTATCAACATTAAAATACAGTAAAAATTTACCGACACTACGCAAATGAAATTTTGTACCTTATCAATATGGCTTCTCATATTTATTTATTTATTTGCATATGTAAATTTGCTCGGCAAATGGGCAAATTCTAGAGCAAGTGCATGAATTTGTATATCTTGGAAGCATGTTCACACGAGATGGAAAGTATGAAAAAGATATTGAAAGAAGGATAACTGCCGGAAATAAGGTGAATGGAGCCTTGTCGGCGTTGATGGGCAGTAAAAGTCTGAGCAAGAATGCTCGAGTTGCTGTCCACAACGCGATATTGATACCTACCTTATTGTATGGCAGCGAATCCTGGGTATGTCAGAGGAAGTATGAAAATAGCTTGAATGCAGTCAAGATGCGATCTCTTCGAAAAATGTGCGACGTAACGATATTAGATCGAATCCGCAATGAAGAGATTCGCAAATCAACTGGCATGAATGAGGGCGTGATTGTAAAGATGAAGAAAGGCATGTTACGTTGGTTTGGACACATAGAAAGGATGAGTGAAGAAAGATTGACGAAACAGATATACAAAGCAAAAGTGTGCAAGAAGAGGCAGAGGAAGGCCACGTTCCAACTACCTGGATCAAATAGATCGGACTCTGAAGGACGGGAACGTTAAGAGTACTCGAAACCGACGAGTATGTATGAAGAGACTGATGAATGTGGACGAAGCGAAAGAGGTATGTAAGTCTAGAGAACTGGCGCTCTATACTCTCTGCCTACCCCGTTAGGGACATGGCGTGATGATATGTATGTATAATATGTAAAAACCGCGGCAGCCGAGAGGAAAGGAAACCGTAAGGAAAACACCAAGGAGAAACCTGCATACGTTGGAGAAGAAATTCAATGGCGTATGTTAACTCTCTTACACGTTGACACTTAAAATATAGCTCCGACGGAATGTGGGAGTGTGGGTACAACCTTCACACCTCTGTCTACCCTTGTGGGAAGGGTAGATATATTTTATAATTAGTACCAGAATGTAAACTTTGCCAATTTAAAATAAGAGGAGGTTGTAAAAATCCCAACGTTTGCTACAAGATATCTACGCTCCACAATCGAAAGTGGCTGATACGTTTTGGTTGTAGTTACACCCTTTAGCAACTCTATACTCTATTCTCTTATAAAGACTAAACGGATCGGTATGAAATTTTGCATGGAGAGAGATTCTCTCTTAGGGAAT
>JACCPG010004372.1:0-12105 GCA_016069955.1 Drepana arcuata | reverse complement strand
TTTAAACGAATAAAGCACTGTTTTTTATTTCAAACGATATATCCATTCCTTCAGAGAATTTAAAGTGGCAACTATGCACCCAACCCAACACCCACCCACAGCATATAAGGCAACCACAGACCGCCAACAAAATTTCATTAAGTTAATAATATACGTCTATAACGTGATATTATATGTGACAGGAAAACACTGGCTAGATACATTGTACTGGCGGACATAGAGTAGGTACGAGTGTTAATCGGAGCCCACAGTCGTGTCATAACTGTTCCATTTGCAGTAATAATTTGTATGATGAGTCACTTTGTATACTCGGGTGTTATGTATAATTGTATTTATTGCAAGTTACATCTGTGGCCGATACCTACATATGTGGAGCAGGCTGTGCAGTTCATTAACCTTAGCGAGAGGTGATGCATACTATAATGTAACCATCGGGCCGCTTGTCCCCAAGACATATGATATGATATATGATATATCCCCAAGACATTCCAGTCATTAATTAAGAAATATGTATCGATATAGTCACTAGCATTAGCTAGCAGGAAACGTGCGACCGCATGGTCCTGCGCGAGCGCTCGTCATTACTAAAATAGCACGAGGCAATAACATTGAGGAAATACAAACAGATAAGCGGCCTCATGAGTGAGGCAGTGGTCTGATTGCCTCATTACTTGGCACCGCTACTTGTTATATAATATTATTGCATTCACCGTTTTGTCAAGTTTAATAACAGAGAAGCATAAAAGCTATAACAAAGTGTTTTCACGCTCAAATTGCTTAGGCCGCCATGGTCTGACTTGACAACTCTGTCTGTTTGAACATGTCTGGTCATCATCGCCGTTGGTGCGGGATTGTGGGATTGTGGGATGTGGGATGTGGGATATGGGATTCATCAAGTTAAGCTACCTCCATCATCATATGTTACTAATAGATTATCCCATGTATAAACCCAATCAATTCGTTCATCTTCTCAGTCATACCTCCTCTTACATTCCATACACCCATCCTACACTCTATATTCTACTTTCCGCCGTGAGGCACTCCGCGTGATGGGTGGCGGTCCCATCGCCGCTCTGTGCTGCACTTTTCGCACCAGCGGGGACGGACTGGTGCGCGTCGCCTCGGGGGCACGCCCTAGCAGCCGCCCGGCCAATGCGCATTGAGTGGAATTGCAGCCCTCTTCAGGGCTGGCAGGATCGCGACGTGCACGCTTCCACTGGGATCCCATAGTATAATAATAAACGAGATTATTCGGTTCTCATTTATTATTATACATATTAGTACATTAAAAATGAAGTAATTTAATGAAATTGACTGAGCGGAAGTGTTAAGCATCACATGTATCCTCGCCCCCCCCCATCATACCAAGGTGGGTCAGCTTAGATAAATCCTGGCCCGCGGGAATATGACGTCAGGACACTATAAAATACAGCTCAGACCACACAATGGACACACAATACGTATGCAATCATCATACGGAAGATATATGTACCCAGTTAGCTGTGCTTATCCACGCGGCTGGAAATGTACCTTTCGCTTGCTGAGCGGGTCGCAATATCCGTGTATTCGCGGTGCGGATATTAATATCCACTAGTCTCCAACGACGGAACTATCGAGGGCTGAATATATAGCTCCTCGCGGCCAGCTTGCACCCCGGCTCTCGCGTCACCTTACTACAGTGCGTATGGTGTCGCAAACTACAACATATAGATAACGATATTATAGCAACCGTCTCGTCTATCTACCTACCTACCATACAGCTAATGTGGTAGGTCCATATTGGTGGAATAATAAATAATACACTACTTGTGACGTCCGGTCCTTGATTTAATTGGATCGTCATCCTCTTCCAGACACTCACACCACCCCACAAGTATGGTTTCTGCTTTTGGATCAATGTAACCAGCGCGCGTGTGGGAGCAATTGTAATGAATGGCCAGCTGGTGGCAGTGCATTACTGTGTACGGCTCAAAACATAGTTAAAAGTCGACAGTCGACTAAAGATAACTAAACATGAGATTGTAAAAAAAATATATGACAAAAGAAACGTTACAGCATATTTATATGCGAAGGTAAGGTCAGGTCTATCATTGTTTTAAAATAAAATGCATACATACATATGACCACGTCCTTCGCGGGGCACAGAGAGAGCCAGTAGAGCGCATAATGTTTTAATCTGCTCCTTATTATTGTGCACTATCGCATATTTGAGCGCGCTGTTTCATTTTCCAAGGCACCATTCACATGATCGAGCTGAATGTAATCAGTATATGTTGTGGTCAAGTGCCCGGACAATCAGAGCCGATGCTGAGCTCAAGCACGTGTCTCACGGCGCATGTTCCGGCTCGCGGGCTCTTTGTTTGTACATATGTAAATACCGTGCTTAAATTTGTAACATCTATTTAAATGTGTTGCCTGAAATAAACGATTATTATTATTATTAAATGGAATTTCCAATACATTGTGCACCCGATTGTAAGGAAGAAGATTCTCCATTATAAGTTATTATGCGTATCTGTCTGAATGCCTCTGAGCAAGCGACGTGCTATCTCAGATACGGTACAGCGACGGTATTTAGGTTGTCTGCGCGGAGTCAGGCGTTGGTATACATATACCCGGCTAGTGAGTGAGCTTGTAGCGAGGAGTAGAGGAGTAGGAATCAAAGCCATCGTATAGTGTACATGGCACGTAAGCTCGTTAGATGCGAGGTACTGCGATATACACACGTGCATGGATACACGCGAGAAGGATATTGATCCTCAGAGGCGCGTTACACGAGGAGCAACGACAGTTCTCTTAGAAATAATTTGCTTTGTAAGGTATTGCTCGCACGCGACACCTACTTGTACATGTGTAGGGGGTCGTTGTGCGGGGCTCGGTGCGCTCGCGGCCTTTGGGGATGTATTTAGCTTAAATTGGCGGTTTTGTTAGTGCAAGCACAATATGTACCAGACACACATACTTATGCGTATATTTTTAATAAAGTATCTGGATTTTAACACAAAGCATGTGCGTAGCCAGTGATATGTTCGAATGACCGGACCCCTTTTACTTTTACATAACTCATGTTACATGGCGCTGACCAGCTGATACCGCAATATAAGTCCGGCGAGAAGAGACTTGCCTCCATTGATGTAATGCTTGCTTCTGTCTATTTCTACCTTCGGATACTTTTTTTTTCGTTTCTCTATGGCACATCCTCCTCACCCCCCTGGGGCGGCTGGATTATAAGCAATGGCTCAAACACTCTTTAAAATTCCCTGCATGGTTACATGTTGAATTATGACTCTACAAAATAGCTTTATTCGCACAAATTCCTTATTCAGAATGTTCAAAAGCTTACTTAGTATACAACTGTATAGGAATGCATGCTGGTAATCTCTCCCGTGTGTCGTGAGGGTCGGCTCGGCACGTGATCGGGCTCACGATATACGAAGGTACTCTCCCGGATACACCGACACCTAAATGGTTATTGTAATGCTCGCTGGCTATTGTAATAGAAACAGACGAGGGTTAAGTTTCCACTGAGAGAGAGCTTCATAGTTAAGAATGTGAACATTGCATGAAATGTACGTTAAAGTGGTTTCCAAAAAAACAAGAAATACATTTATACGAAGGATTGGCCAAATATAACTACCTATTCGAGGATTGCGCAACTAACTGGAAAATATAAACATTACTCTACACATACTTATTAATTTATATTTGTTATTTAAATGTGAAACAACAAATAATGCAACGGATAACATTGAATGTTCAAATTGTTACTTGAACATAAAATTTGTAAATAAACTTAAATTGGTACAAATGTAATTAGCCACTAGTTAGATAAGCTACAGAGCTGTAACGGAGCTGCCCCGCCGTTAGCAGCCAGTTAGTAGCTTTGCATCGGGCCCAGCTGCACTATAACACGCCGGCAGGGATCTCAGGTGGATACACTAACGGTAGTCTGGCCCAATGTCGCTAAATTATCTTATTTATAAAACATATACAAGATTAGGAATCAGTTTTTTTTATAAATTACATAAACCTACACTGTTTATCCCTGATTTAGATTCTACCTTACGGTGAAAGAAAACAAATAAAGGAAGTCCTATATAAAGGTCGCCCATGAACGGTTATAACCTCGATAGCGGACACCTTAGCACTTAAACATCTCTCCGGTAACTGTATGTGACACATACATTTTACTCGTCGGGGGTGAAGCCATGAACATAACATTATAGTTAGCATATATTGTTCGTCTAAAAGGCTAAGGTAGTTCTCAATAGCGCTACGCGATCAAATTAGTATCATAGCGCGCGTAGCTCTCGTAGTATTCCACGCAGGTAGCGCACAAACTAATGGCTCGCGTGATTGGTGGTCTATGGAGTGCGGCCACCAGGGACGCTGATTACAATCAAACGCTACAAGGGATATCTTGTGACTGAAAAAGTGGTTGAAAAACCAGATAAAAGATGACGGGTGCTAGTTTCGTGGTCACTTAACGTACACAACTTATTACAATATATCGCGAGCGCTCTCCCTGTGGCTGTAAGATAAACGTGCTTGGATTCGGACCAAATATTCGTGAACTTATTCGCAATATATATTATGCCTGCTAAAGACACAACACATATTATGCCTGCTAAAGACACAACACATATTATGCCTGCTAAAGACACAACACATATTATGCCTGCTAAAGACACAACACATATTATGCCTGCTAAAGACACAACACATATACTAAAGAGACGCATTGTAACCATGCCTGCTAAAGACACAACACATATTATGCCTGCTAAAGACACAACACATATTATGCCTGCTAAAGACACAACACATATTATGCCTGCTAAAGACACAACACATATTATGCCTGCTAAAGACACAACACATATTATGCCTGCTAAAGACACAACACATATTATGCCTGCTAAAGACACAACACATATTATGCCTGCTAAAGACACAACACATATTTCAGATAAGAAATAGTAAAAAAACAGATTATACGTTTATTTAAACATATTCCATAATTCAAAATGTGGCTTATTATTAACCTTCTTCTGCATCAGGTGGTACAATAAATAACAACTAGTAACTACCACAACTACTACTACAACTAGTAACTACCACAACTACTACTACAACTAGTAACTACCACAACTACTACTATAACTAGTAACTACCACAACTACTACTACAACTAGTAACTACCACAACTACTACTACAACTAGTAACTACCACAACTACTACTACAACTAGTAACTACCACAACTACTACTACAACTAGTAACTACCACAACTACTTCTACAACTAGTAACTACCACAACTACTACTACAACTAGTAACTACCACAACTACTACTACAACTAGTAACTACCACAACTACTACTACAACTAGTAACTACCACAACTACTACTACAACTAGTAACTACCACAACTACTACTACAACTAGTAACTACCACAACTACTTCTACAACTAGTAACTACCACAACTACTACTACAACTAGTAACTACCACAACTACTACTACAACTAGTAACTACCACAACTACTACTACAACTAGTAACTACCACAACTACTACTACAACTAGTAACTACCACAACTACTACTACAACTAGTAACTACCACAACTACTACTACAACTAGTAACTACCACAACTACTACTACAACTAACCGACGTCGGGCCATTGATATTTATATCCTTCTGAAATAATAACTTAAACAAAACTTTACGTACCAACACTAAATTTATATTCGGCGACGTAGAATCCTTAATTTTTTTTTTTATACAATAAGAGTGGCAAACAAGCTTACGGCCCATCTGATGGGAAACGGTTACCGTAGCCTATTTACGCTCACGATACCGAAGTATCACTTGCGCGTTGCCACCCAGTGTTCGGAGAGTTATAGTGTGTTGGCAGCATAAGGTTTAATCCCTCTGCTTCCAACACAATGTAACAATCCTCCCCCCTCCCCAAGGAGCTCATTACTGGATACCTTATTCACCACGTAGGAACACAGCACAATAAATTGTGTTATTTGGCTACGGACTTCTATAAGGTGGAGGTCCTGCCCCAGTCGGGCAGCTCCAAATTCGAACGGGAAACCCGTTATGCCGTACCTCTCTTAAATCCCCTTTAAACTTAAAGTACAGCGCTATAAACAACTGGATAAAGCGGGAATCTCCATGTAATAGAAGTTCAAAATGCCTTTAGCTGAGAGCGCGGAGTGCAGCAGGCCAGGGCTCCGTACAACACCTGCAATACACATACAGATAATATGATATAATTTGTTTTATTTAGCAAAGAGAAGGAAAATCGCATCGCACTTCATTTACAAAGAAACTTTGTGATCTAAAAGTAAATATCACATGATAAAAGTCGCCTGCAACGCTTGTTATGTCCACTTAGGTACAGTGATTAGCTGCACGACGAGCTATAGGCACGGTCATGGGTAACTTCGTGACAAAAGTTGCATACGTTTCCCAAGAAATTCAGAGACGTATGTGTATTTGTGCTTATAAAACGGCGCCATCTGTCACGATGGCACCTAAATGTAGCTCCGGGGACATGTGGGTGTTGTGACCTACCCCTTCGCGGAGCGTTGGGCATGGAGATTGAAGCGCCATCTATGAAAGAGATACAAGGACTATGGGTTCTCGGGTTACGATGGAAATACGAACCTTATTCGACATTTGGCTTGCAAATTTCATTGCACGAGAAATGTGAATTGATCGCAGCTCCATCTATCGAAATTTTGTTAAACTTAAGCGAACTCCAACTTGAGCTAGATAGATAACATTTGTATTTTTGGAGTCCGTCGTGAGAGGGCACTAGCACACATTTTACATAAGTATTTTTTATTATAATAATGTTTATTTATTTGAACAAGCTTTTAGGCTTTGTGTTTAGTGTAGAACAGCTTCATTTTATAACTAAATAAATAACAGCGCCGGCCAGATTTTTTTATTTCTATCCATGTTTGTACAAATTAATTTTTTTTTGCGTACCTTCAAGATAGTACTGAAAGAAATCTATTCTTTAAACAATCTATGAATATTTTTTATTGTGGCCACTGAAGCTTTCTACATTACGCAAAGCAGTCTCTCAGTTCTTTCTAGATTTACAGACCTCTTTCGATCTTCGATCTTCGATCTTCGATCACATTCATTATCACCATACATGCTAGCCGGATTGTTGAAGTTCCCATGCTCGGGTGTTTGAATAATTTAATTTAACATATAACTTGAAAAGCACGTAAAACAGAATGTAATATATTCAAAATCAAATTGCCAATCGTGTACACAGGTATCTCAAACGTGAGGTTTGCATATCTGTGTGACAGGTAATTGAATTCGGCCGGTTAGTGGTCGCGGCCGAGGCGAGCCTGCGCGCGACAGCGCTGCTCCCGTCCTGCCGGACACACGCCGGCAGGACCGGAATAATCTGATTACTACGGTCTCTCTACTACGCTCGCATACGCCGAGCCAAATGAACAACACATTCAATTACCTGTACTCATCCTAAGATTTAACATTTAACTTGATTTTTGTATAAATTACGAGCGCAATTAAAAAATACCTACCATGGCCGCCAGTATCAGTAGATTCCAAAAAGTTACAAGCGATACCACAGAGGCGCTAACTCGTTGTAGTTTATTTGGTGGAATAGGGGTTCCCACAAGGTACATCGTTGAGTTTTTTAAAAGGGCGGTGACGCGGTCTCCGCTCTCCACCAGACGGGCCGCATGCATTTTGCCACCTGAGATGTAAAAAAAAAGTCACTTCTGTCAAAAACAATATATAATTGAAGATTGATTGGTCACATCAAATGCTGCCAAAACTTTACCATTGGTGGCTCACTGTGCTAGTTTCAATTGCTCCAGTCGTATGTAAGCGCCACTTGCGCCACCGCGCCAACTACGAGGTGATGCACTTGTCTAAGAGCAGTTGGTATATAACGGGCCGCGCACACTGCGGGTTAACTTAAATGGTATTAACTTAAATAAAGTGATGTTAAATGTTCAACAGTAAGACACGGGGGCACTTCAGGTGTTAACTAGTGGCCGTTAAGGGAACGGCCGCTTGGTCCAACTGGCATAGGATGGGGCTGGAGGCAGGGGCGCGGGCGATATACTCAAGAAAATTCACAAAAAATTATAAAGTATGTCAATATTATTGCGGTAATAAACTAGTAATGAGGCTGTGGTGTCCATACATAAGTAATACAAGCCGCGGTGCTCCTCGCACTTAATAATGACATCGCACCTTTGGTTAGATAGGCAGGCAGGTAGGCAGCTAGGCAGGTAACCAGACATTATCAACTCAGTCAGCTCACTGACAATGGCTTCAAATAATAAGTATTTTTTTTAAATTAAAAGCAGTATCTTTATACCAAACGTTGACAAGTATCTCGATGAAAACAGAACACGTGTCAGGGCGCCCGTTTACGTTATACTAAATCAATTTATCGCAGGCGTGATCTGAAGTTGAAGCAATGCCCGCCGCTCACAATACGACGAACAATGTATAATATCATACAAGTGTTGTGTTCTCAACAACAGTAGCTATAACTTTACTTAAACGTGTAAACGATTATAAAGCATGTGGAGGTGAGAAAATCGACAGATTCACTGGAACTAAAGTGGCCAATGGTTGCTTGTCTCTAGCTAATGTTACTTTAATAATTATGTTAATGAATGTTTTGTATATGTAAATAAATAGTAGTAGATGTAGTTAAACCTAAATAATACCTTGTAATAAGTACTATTGGTGAATACTATTATAATTTCAGCCGTGTATGCGAGTAGTACCTATGTTGTATGCCAGTATAAATGCTAATGAATAGCTCCGGCGCGGGGCGGGTAATGAGCCTGCTTTGCTAAATGGAAGCCATTACCTCGCGGCCGGCGCTATCATTACTGTATTATAATTGCACCAATTACTGATCAATATGGCGGCGCTTCATCACATTTAGTAAGAGCGCTCGCCCTGTGTTCATGCTCCCGATAAAACTAGCTATATGTTTCAACCGATCCAGATCTACACTTAATACGGGTATGGCTCTGATTTGTTTATTGACCAGTGATTTATATTATATGGCAGGCCCTTACCTGGACTAGTTATACATATATCTGAACCTCTGTACAATGGTTCTCAAGGCACCATCTCATTTGTGTACTTGATGAGAGATGACGTGGCAGACGAACGAACGGCCCGTCTCATGGCAGCGGGTATCGCAACCTATGAAGCAATCCAAACCCCTTCATTTTCCTCCCGCGTCACAGACCTTATGATTATCTCACATTATACATATTTACCAGCACTCATTATAATAGATATAAATGTAAGTACATAGCCAGCTTGCTTAATGTAATTAGCGGCGGCTCGTCGCATGTAACGAGCGATTGATCCGGAATGATGCCCGCCGAGCAATTCCACCAATTTAACACGTCGCCTGTCAAAGGAGGCTGCTGGCGTTGCATCGGGGCTGGGGCTGGCTCCCCGCCTCGCCACTCATCCACGGCTACACCAATAGACAATCTCTGGCCTGATGCACGGTTTATTTGTGGATTTGAGTGAGTTAAGATTACTGTGGGAGAATTGCACGGCTGCAGACATCGATGCTAGGGGCTCGGAGCTTTTTGGCACGGTGAGCGCAATAGATAATGACAAATCTTATAAGATTTAAATTGTGAAAAAGGAAAATATCAATAATCTGTATGTAATATACGTAATATATGTCGCATTCAGGGTGCAGCCGAAGCGGAGTTTTGTGGGAGTCAACAAAATTGATACCCGGTTACATTATCGCCTCAAAGTTCGAAAAACACTTTTATTTCGATTAACCACATTTAATCATCGTTTTGTATAATGTATTTCAATAATTCGCGTGGTGGGAACGGACAAGTATCTCCTGATCAAAGTTACTCCGACCACGCCTCAAACAGAAGTGCATCGAACAATTGAATTCAAACTGAAACTTGACAGTAACCCCGCCAGCAGAGGCATGTCCAAGCGCGGTCGAATATCACGAAGCTAGGTTAATTTCATTGGTTAAGTCAGTTTGGCAAACATTACAAAATAATACTTAGCGGAAATCATTGCTAGCCTAAAATGTATCTCTGGAAAAAAGTCTGTGTGTGGCCACTTCCTACACACCCATAGTCCCTTGGGTGACTCTTGTGGGAAGGCGTGGAGATATATATAGTATAATAGTAACATAGGTATAATTATAATAAACTTACCATACAGTTAATGTTTGTTTAGTAAGCTACAACGCCGCTGGTGGCCGCAGCACAATGCATGTACATTGCTGGCCTATTTACTGTTGACTGTTGAACATATCAACGCGGGCGTGTGTGCATGCCGCCCAAGCTGCGGCTAGGGCGGCCATGCGTGGTGAGTACAATATTGTATAGTATCAATGTGCCCATTGAACATTACGCCCCATATAAATAAATATTAAGGCATTACTGCCTCCATCTATTCGTTGCGATGCCTTGCGGAGTTCTGTAAGTCTCACCAAGCACAGGAACACAACGCCAACTCTGAGTAATTTTCTTGGGTATGAGAACTTTTATGATGTATTGCCATTTAGCCCAAAATTATATACATATACATATATTGACTGAAACGCCACATGAATAGTTTGTCGGGAGCATGTCCCGCTGAGTGTGGTGCCGTGGAGACATCCCGGGCGCACATAACTACGTGCATGAATAATTGGGCGGCGGCGGATCGATGAGGGCGACATGACGCCCGCCCACGCACGCTGCGTACATACAAGGCTCGCATCGCAGCCGATACCACCCGATGCATTGTCAACTATTGTCACTAACCAGGTGCAACTATTTACTCTGTGGTGCGAACGGATGATGGCAGTGACCCTGTTTAGACACGGTATTATTTACTCATTTATCGGTCAAATGTATATATAATACAGATGGGCACCCGAATGGGTAGGTAGGGGTGTGTAGGTACACACCCATTTTTCGCCGGAGATATATTTTGGGTGCCTACATGTCAGGTAGCGACGTCATCGCCGTTACGTGAGCAAAAACAAAATTAAAACCGATCAAGTTTACGGTAGGCACCTTTAGATGGTTAATCAAAGGCTATTGATGCCTACAAACTTGTCAGTTACCATTTGTATGTATTGTAATATTCGGTGCGATTAATACGTCAGCGCCATAAAGCGAGGATGCGGGCCTCGCTGGCAGATAGCACGAGCGGTTGGTGCTCGCGGGACACGCGGAGATAAGCTAATGTTGGGAGGGCTGGTGGCGTGGACACGGCCATTGTACTTGCTGGGCGCAAATACCTTCATGCATTGTGCATTACGACTGTCATGGTTGTAACCTGGTCTGGTACTATATTGTCACCGCACAATATGGACAGTAGGTACCATGTACGCTACTGTCTACAAGTTTTATAACAGTCGCGGGTGGTGAAAGAAGTCTGCTTGAAATGTCAAAAGTAAAATTTTGCTGTATTATCATCATTAAGGGTGAAGAACTACAGGTATTGGTGCGCTTGCGGTGGCTGTGGTTATTAGTACACGTGTACCATAATGTCGGCAGGCCACCTCCATCCGATCCGCCCCGCTGCACACATCGCTGGCTGGATGCGGTCGTGTAGCCCACCTTGGAGCCCCGCACATGCATCATTCATACTCCCAGCGAGAGTGGAATGTGTATTGCCTAATGCATAACATATTGACGGACACACACACACACACACACACACGAACAGAACGGGAATTGAGAGCAAGGAAATAACGAGAATCATTAATAACCGCGACGTTATATAAAAAATAAATCTATTGGGCCTCTTCTCTAAATGTCTCATTCCATCAGAGCTCTAGTTTGACTAGATAGTTTGAGTTAACAACAAGTGAGTATTTGAGTGGTTGTAATAGGTATAAGTTGCATCTTGTGTAATTGCGGTGCGATATTTTGTGAATTGGCCATTAAGCAGCTCGAAGCGTTTGGTACTGATTGCTATGATCATGGAATGGAAACAGATGGTATTAATAATATTATTGACGCGTGGAGCCTGGGTGGCCGAGTGGTTCGAGTTGCCTGCGACACAAAGGTCGCAAGTTCGA
>JACCPG010004371.1:0-10039 GCA_016069955.1 Drepana arcuata | reverse complement strand
TTTCATGTATTGTTGCACGACGCGGCGTAGTTATTGCTCAAGATGAAAAAAATACTAGAAAGTAAATAGTGGAAAGTGGTCATGCAGTTATTCTTGGTACTAATAAATATATCATATTTAAGTATGAATTATATTTCTAACATTTCCTGTAATTACGTCGCTCACTACCAGTCGCTCCGGTAAGTAGAGGAAAACCTTGGTGTTACCCTGTTGGGTTTGGGTTATTTTTTTACGTTTCAAAGTTTCAATATACATATTCCAGGCTAATAGTGTCATAATTATCACATTATAGAAACCTTTTGTCTCTCAAATATTCAGACGGAAAACATCACAAGTATGTTTCCGTTTGAATGTTATTATTATTCATAGATAAAGAGTTGCATTCGTTTAAGCGGCATATATAAATACACTATAAATAAATCGATTTTGTCTATTGCAGACTCTATCGGACCCAATGGATTTTATACCAAACAATAATCTGGAAGACAGTTTATAGTGTAAACTTAACGGAGTTAGTACGCAATAACATGGCATCTCGTTAACCGCAAGCATTGTCCCACGCGGAGCAAGCCAAGTCATAAACCTACACGATGAAATGTTGGGCAATATTCTTTGGCAGCTTCGGCTAATTGCGTCTGGAAGTGAACCAGTCGTCCGAGTAATTCCAAGCTCAACAGCTAAGTAGCCCGGATGGATTTTGTCCGTCGACAAGGAGAACAAACGGCGGATTTACGCAATCTTCACAACGGACATCTCGTAAAACTACATTGCCCCGCTACATCTGAAGGACCATCATTAATAGTAATTAGAAAGCTTGACAAAATAACTAAGTACGCCAAATTGGACAATTACTTAAATCTTGTAATTAATGTTACGATTACTTAGGTTGTATTACCAAGTTCAATTATGAGGTACTTTGATGAGTTGCCATTTTTGCCACACTTATGGAATACTAAAATCTTAATTAAGTAGGTACTTACATAGTAACAAGTAAAACGAGTTATTTGAGTTTAAATCTAACGGCGTCGGTTCTATTAATTATTATATCTTTATACCTTATTAATAGGATCTGGCCTGCTCCGCGAAAGACTCGTGATGTGTATGGATTTAAGTAATTAAGAAATAAACGGATGTAGAGCCAAGACAATAAAAACATGATGGCTAGCCTCCTCTACTATTCATCAACAGTAGTATTAGGTAGGAAGTTGACAATACAATTGATAAAGAAAAGCTATATATGTACGGAATGCCATTACGAATAAATGTAGGCGATTAATAAAGGTACCGGATGAACGATTCCTGCAGGAAAATAACGCAGGTTTTATTTTTGTCGTCGTATCGACTGACAGCGATCATTGTTCTAGAGGGCTCAGATAGATAGGCGTACATGAATGGGTGCCATTTCCTCCCGTTAACAGAGGCCATTTGCTTTCCGCACGCTCACAGCAGCCCCTGGGTAAGTGGGGCAGAAATAAATCAAGATCACCTGATCGTTACGCTCAACCGTAAAGTAGCCCTGTATTTTTAGCGAAACAGAAAGAAGAACGAGTTTGATTTGACCTTCTTTTACTCAAGTAATTACTATTATTGAGGATATGTATTATCTGTTACGTCTAAATATGGAATAGCTTCTTTTTTTTTGTGAATATTGGGTTTGTTTTGTATCGGAAACTAAATTATAACGAGATAATTGGAACGGAAACATTTTCTTTGGGGAATTTAAATTGGTTAGTTCGATAATGGCAGAATATGATTTTGTCTACAAAGCACTTCATGTCTCTGCGTGATTATATATCCATACATACATAGATCAAAACCCGTGACACACCTATATGATACACTTGTTTTATGATAATGAAAAAACTACAATCAGGAAGACAGCATGCTTGCTTGCAACGCTAGCGGAATAAAGATAAAATTAAGCACGTCTCTACAACTCGGTAATTTTTTAGTAAGTAATAGTTAGTCACGTTGAATACTTATGTAACAAAGGTAACATAGAATACAAGGACAATGGGTAGGCAACTATAGATGCCTATTCCAAAGACTATTGACCGGATGATTTGTTGAGTACTAATGAGCAATTGCCATCCTGTCACGAGGTATGAGCCACACATAATGTCCCCCACATTTAATTCTGACGGATTGGCTGGAACTACGTCCCAAAGGATGCAAATAGATTTACAAAGTGGATATTTCCTCTCGAATGTTTATCTTCAGCGAATGATTTAGTTACGTACCTACTGTTATTAGTCTCTGTTTGGCACATCTACAATAATTTGTTTATTATTATTAGTTAGTTGCATGGTTAATGACTTATTACTGATGACACCAAATGTGACAAAATTATCTAGCAAGGCTTTAAGCGCAAGTAATATTCGACTTTGTTAAGAAGTAGAATTTGCACAGTTGGGCGAGTCATAATCTGTGAAAACAAAGAGATAAATCTCTCAAAGATAATAAGATAACGATTCCAATAAATAGGTAGTCTTAATACTTGTTATATTGCAAATGAAAATAGGATTAGATCTAGGTATGCAAATTCTAGACATGTATAATTTCAAAATTTTAGTAGATAAATTGTTTAGGCGCTTGAGAAGCGGCGATGTATTCGCCGTCTGTCACGTTGGCTCCCATATATTTCTTCGGAGAAGCGAGGATGCTATACCTGGGGGACCCTATTGGTAAGGAGTGAAAATTTGCACTGTTTTAAAGTAGAAAAAACCCTAGCTGGAATATTACATTGCATATCAAACTTCTCTTTAAATCGTTCAGAGACCGATCATTAAGCTATTTGTAACACTGTCTTCATTTATCAATCAGAAACGTAGTACAAACGTAAGTATATATAATAACTACGTTTCTTTCGCCGATCATAATTAATCTTACTTATTAACAACGACATCAAATTACTAGACACGCCTGTGTTATAAAAACAGAGCTTTATAAAAAGGTTTTTATGAATACATCACAATGACTGGAGAAATACAAAGGTACTTATTAATACCTACCAACAAACGTTTCCCCCGGACAATTTAAGTAATGTTTAAAAATTTTCGAAACTCGTTAAAATCATTTATCGCTAATGCCGCGTAGTGCAAACTACAGAGCATGCACAACAAATCGTTCTGTTATTTTTGTTCATTATGCCTCATCCAGTACGTGAATATATCAATGCCTCTACTCAAGCAAGCAGTAACCATTACGAAACTTTCCAGTTTTGTTTGATGATGCCATAAAATTAAATCGTACCGTACATTTCAAGCTTTCAGTCTAGAGGTAATCGATAATTTTATTCCAATTTCAATAGAACACAAGTTTAATGGAACAAGTTTGTTATTCATTGGAACTTTGAGATTGTGATTCCTGTAAGATAGAAAGCTCGTTCTCGTTCGTTTTGTTTATGCACGCGTACAAGAGAAGCATCTCTTAGTTTATAAACTATGCGTACATCTCAAGAGGAGCAACGGAGAATATTCTAAAACTCTTCTTTTCCCACCGTACAGAATATCACAGCTCAAAATCGCTACTACTGCATATAGTACTGTGTTATGTTGTAAGTTTCATTAAACCTGAAAAATAATGTCTTGGTAGCCACTTACTACATACAATAACATCCTATACCTACTTGCTTAAAAGGTATAAATGACATTAAAGTCGTGAACCACTTTACCAGATCCAATGTCGCTCATGGTTTGTGATATAGAATTATTGAGGTACATTCATGCTAACATTTCCGAACTGGTTTTTGCAACACAAATATTCGATCAATGACTGCCAAGTTGAAAGTAGCACAATATCTAAGAGATACAGTACGTCCGTTTTTGAATTTCTTCCTATATATATACTATACACATAAGCCTTCTGGGTTAGTTGTTAGAGCACCCAAACTTGAGATTGGGGGATGGGGGGATAAGTGTGCAAAGCAAACTTCTAAGATTCATCGCACTATTTCTTCTAGCTTCGAGAAATCATCAAGAGGCAACATGCTTATGTTACAGAAGAAATTAAGAGCTTGTTTCAGAAGTGCCAGGTGACAGAGTTTCCATTTGTCACACTCATATCTAAATATACATAAACTGGTGACACAAAGGTGCTATTATAATAATAACAATAATATATCCTCACACCTTCCCACAAGTGTCACCAAAGGTGCTATTAGTACCTTTTATTAGTAGTATACTTTTCCCAATAATTTCAGGAACTTATGCCCAACTTATGAACTTGGGCCCATATTGTGCGGAAGTTATTTATTTATTCTAAACATATAAACTTTACATAACAGCTGTAGCCATAAATATATTATATATTAAATCTAGATGATATTAATATTATATTTTATACTTCATAATGATTAAATTTAAAGATGATCCTTAGCTTTGCTTTCACACAATATAATTAAGTATTATAGGAAGGAAATAATTATACTTATATAATTTCTGATATGTATAAATGAGGTACTTGCATATTTTATGCATAAGTACTTAGTCCAGCACACAAACACATGTGTGCATACAAACATATGGGTAAGTTGGTTTTTCTTGTTTCAACTATTCCTTCTGAATGTTGAGGCAGATTTATTACATCAACAAATTAAATATTACTTAACTAATTTATCTACATAAAAAATTTTAATAATATTTTAACACAATATGCACACATTTAAGTGGGAATATGATTTTTGAGTCTTTAAATCATATTGTTCTAGGTTCTAGTTATATATAGTCATTTGGTATAAATGGTAGTGAGTCGGCCTACATTGAACAGTAGTGTGTTAATGCATATTATTATGACGACCATCTGGTCTAGTGGTTAGAGCTCCTGACTGCGAAACTTGAGGTTGCGGGTTCGAATCCTGCTGAGGGCAGATATTTGTGTGATGAACATGAGTATTTGTGCCTTAGTCTTGGATGTCCTATGTATTTATGTATATATCTATTTATATAAGTAAATATATCATTGTCTAGTTACCATAACACAAGCTTTGCTTAACTTGGGACTAGGTCAATTTGTGTGGAATTGTCCCAGGTATTTATTATTATTATGATGATCCTGTCTGCAGTTAAAAATGGTTTAATAAGCAATTTTACTACCTATAAGATTTAAGTAAATTTAATAAAAACAAACAACCATACTCACTGCATTATAAGTACAGTCAGTCAAATGCATATCAGGTTATTTATTATTTATTCCTCAAGACAGCACATCCAAACTATTCTGGGAACTACCAATCGGTGACTAATGTTTATTATATCATTGTTTTGTGTACTATATTTTGGTTAGATCTTTTTAAGTTGTTTCCAAAAATGAATGTAGATTAATAAAACTATTATATTATATAAATTTAGTGGCTTAATGCATTATCATTAGGAGCAGTCAAGCCAATGGTATAGCCTCAGCTTTACTAATATAAATTCGGCAAAAGTAGGCTGGTGTATATTAAGTACAGACGAGAGCTTATTCATTCAAATAAGTACTTGCAGGTCAACTGGGTTGGCAACGTATTGTATTGTAAGTGGTTCAATGAAAATGTTCAATTGTACTTACCACTCTCGATGTATGGAAGAGCGAGCAGTAGAAAAACAATATATCCAATTTCACTAAACATTGTCGCTTCCAAACCCACACTTTTTTATATCACTAAGTCATTGCACATAAAATACAGCTGATTTTCAAACCACACAAAACCTTTGTCTGTTTTCCACGCAAACGCATGCGCGTGCAAACAATATTTTTTATTTACATTACAATAAAATTATTCAACACTTTTCGCCACTGATCTTACACTTTTGTCGTCAAGACCATTCACGGATTGTTATTTTATTAGAGGTTGGATCGAAACAATAAATAACAACATTAAAATGTTTCCGTGCCCTAGGGAACGACCAACACAGAAACATTACAACATAATTTAGTAATTAATAATTTCAGTACACTTGAATTAATTACTCCTTGATTTTTAAGCTTTTATATCAATGTATCCTTATCCTAAATTACCTAAATTACACTAATTTATGTATATTCCGTCCACGACTTCTCCCTACCTGACATATTGGAAATTGTGTTCATGACTCACAAAGCCCATATTATTAACACTGCCATCCTGTTATCGTCTATCTCGTTTTACAGTATAAAGAGGAAAAGGAAAAAGTATTCATACCTAACATCTACGTGATATGTTCTGTAGACACTGGAACGCAGAGTTAATTTTTTTTGTAATGGCAATTGTTTCCTCTTAGATTTATTACTGCCAGTATTCATTTATTTATATAGGAGCATTAAAATACTAAGATTAAAAATATATGCCATAATGCTTGCAGTAGTTTTGTTATCATAGTATTGTTTGATTTAAATGAATAGGTCTGTACTTTGAAAATGAACGAAAAAGTTGAGTAAGTAAATTAAAGACCTGAGTCCTAAGACCATAAGGGGTCGGTAGAAAGAGTAGAGCGCCAGTTCTCTCTAGACTTACAGAAAAATCCAAATCATATGTTGTTATGTTGGGTGTCATAAATCATAACTAGAATAATATTTTACTATAAGCCACTGTTAATTTTGGCTCGTTTCGCGCATTCCTAAATCATCCCACGCATTATCCGTGGTTTTAGTCATATTATTTTTTTATTTATTTTTTAGATTGCTCTTGATAAAATTTACCTTAATTTGCTACTCGACAGGAAGCATATTGTTTTAGTTTATGGATATTATGATAGAAGCGATCCATAGATTGAGCTATGGATCGCTTCATTCTTATATGCTTCCGGTCATTATTTTAGGTAGGTTGAGGTAACCCTTATGTTCGCTTATGGATCTTATGTTCGCTTCCGTACTGTCATTTAGGTCAGACTAAAGCCCCATAGAATACTTTAATTTATGGTCAGACTACAATTGAACACTGATTAAGGTTATCGGGAAGCTAAATCGCTCATCATTAGATGGGAAGCATATAACCCAAAGAATATAATACTTATCCTTGGTAACCAGTCTAATAGAGATATAAATTTTCAAGGAAAAAGTATAGATTTCTGAAGTAAAATAAAACAGTAATAATATCTGTTCATATATAATGGTAAATGTTGTTTCATATAAAACAGTACATATTATTTTTTGACAAACATAGTACTTGGTAAACATCAGATCACGTGCAGTAAATAGTATCAAAATGGAACTGGGTATCTGCAATACCATCGATCGATTGACAAATTGTGTATAAGTATATAATAAAGAAACGTTTATCAATTTGTAACTCTTTAGATAGCACAACGTCGTAAACGGTATTAGTGTAATATATTAACATTAATGCATGCTGGTTTTATGATCAGGTGCTTAATATTCTCACTTTCGATGCTTGTATTAAATATTTGTGTTTATGAGCACATTTGTTTATTGCGTCCGAGTGTATATATTTATCTATCGCTGAAGGCAATTTTTACCTAATACGCTATTCGTGCCTTAATAATCATACTGGTCAGTTACATTTCGATGATCTTATCAAGACACTTTTACAATAGTGACAACTATTCGTAATGTTGGCATTCCATTAATAAATATAATATAATTTGAGCATCTTATAACAGTTTTCAATATTCGTATTTTTAGGAACAATAAGTACTTAATATAATGGTCTGGTTATTTCGGTACAGCGTCTTTTAACTTGTTTGGAGAGAATACACCTTTTTCCGTGATGATTCCTGTGATTAATGAAGCTGGCGTGACGTCAAAAGATGGATTCCAGCAATTAATGCCTGGAACAAAATATGTTTACTTTCATCAGACGAGTATGATAAATTTTGATAAAGAGAGGTAGGGCATAACGGGTTTCCCGGATTAATTTTAAGCTGCCCGACTGGGGCAGGACCTCCACCTTATAAAAGTCCGTAGCCAAATAATATTTTTTTTTGTGTTGTGTTCCTACGTGGTGGGAAGGGGAGGATTGTTATTGTGTGTTTGCCACAGAGGGATTAGTCCCATTAGGCTGCCAACACAGTATAACTCTCTGAACACAGAGTGGCAACGCACAAGTAATACTTCGGTATTGTTAGCGTAAATAGGCTGCGGTAAGCGTTTTCCATCGGGTGGGCCGTAAGCTTGATTGCCATTCTTGTTGTATAAAAATAATTATGTATATATTTTACATTCATTGACTAATGAAGTATCATCAGACCATCAGAGTCCCTCAAAAGGCCAGCAGAGAGAGTGGAGCGCCAGTTCTCTTTAGACTTACAGACCTCATTAGCTTCATTCAAATTCTATGTTAATATTCTGCTTAATATAAATTCATGTACATAGTCAGATTATTGTATCTGATACCAATCTGAGTACATGATTTACAGTTCTTATGTGTAAGTATTGATAAAATTCTGGAAAAATAATTTTACAATCTAGGCACTTTTCTTCAGCGGAATGCGATCACCAGGGAAGCTTGAAATAAAATTTTATAAAATTGCCAACTAATCTCATTATTCCTTCATGTTCTCATAGTATTAAGTTTGTAATAATTACCTGGCGCAGCAATTCTATGTTCACCAATGTGCGTCATTTCTCTGTCGGGTCGCTCTTCAATCTTAATCCGGTCACCGGATGTCAGTGCCATGTCTATGGATGTTAGGGGTGCGGCCACATAGAAAGGTACTTCGTGGTACTTTGCTGCTATCGCTATTTGGTACGTTCCTATTTTGTTTGCTGTATCCCCATTAGCAGCCACCTGGAATTTTCACAATAACAATTACCTATAGTAAGATTTGAACTATACAACTTATTGTTTACATAAATACATACATACATATACCTGTGGCGGAAAGTGGGTGTGTGGGTATTACCTATACACCTCTGCCTACCCCTTCGGGGACCCTTGTTGGAAGGCGTGAGGATATACATACATACATATCATCACGCAAAGTCCCTAACGGGGATAAATAACATAAATAATGGGTAAATACACATAAACACATTATTTATGTAACATATGACGTAATGAAATCAAATTTTACGCGGGTGTAACCTAGTATATAATAATAATGGGCTATTCTCTCTGCGCATCCCGTGAGTGATAATCTACAAAATAAACAAGGCGCGTATTTACCCTATCAGCGCCTACAATAACGGCACTAATTTTCCTAGTATGCATAAGGGTAGACACCATGCTATCCACTATCAATGTCGACGGGATCTTCTCGTGGACTAGTTCATATGCAGTCAACCTCGCCCCTTGGTTGTATGGCCGTGTTTCTGTGCAGTATACATGTTCTGAAAAAAAAAATAAGTCTCATTGGACATATAAGTCATGCTGGTGTATTATTGTTTGCTGTCTAAATCTTGAAGTCTTTCTATAAAAACAGTGTAACAGTAATGTAGCAAGAAATTCTAATGGAGTCAGAAAGATACAAGTTACTACTTTATAATATTAATTTAGATAAGAGGCCTTTGACAATGTTTGCAAGTATTTACCTACATTTTCATGATTGATTTCTTGCTGTTCCAAGATAATGTAGAAATAGCAGATATTCCGCCGAAACGTCTCGAAATGTGTAGGCATAGATGTATAGGTAGTACACACACCCACTTTCTGGTGATTAACTTTTTGGTGCCAATGTGACAGATGGCGATTTCATTGCCTTACTCAAGCAATGATTTCTTTTGAATTTCTTCACAAACATATGCAAGTTTCCTCTCAATATTTTCCTTCACAGTAAAGATCACAGTGTAACTAATCACTTTACTTAAGTTCAGCAAAGCTCATTGGTACAGTTGGCATTCGAACTTGCAATATTCAAACAGGCAACTACTCGAAACACTTGGCCACCACGGCTCTGTAAAAATTTACTTACCAAGTCTCTTGGCAGCGTGTAATGATCGGATGACACCTAAAGCTGTACCGTAGCCTGCTGTTGCCAGAGAGCCAGTATTGCAATGTGTCAGGACTCTCACTGAGCCATCACCCTGCAAATTCTTTAATATAGCCTCACATCCAAATCTTCCTATTGCCTTGTTATCTTCAATGTCTTTGGCAAGCATACTTTCAATACTACTGATGAACCTG
>JACCPG010004369.1:0-10002 GCA_016069955.1 Drepana arcuata | reverse complement strand
CTGATTAATATAGGCAATTTTAATTGCAAGAGAAAAATACATTTTATGCAAAGATGTTTAAAATATAAATGTCCATCCGTGCGAAGCCGGGACGGGTCGCTAGTTAATAATATAATAAATAGGTAGTACCCACACGCCACACACCCACTTTCCGCGAGATATATTTTTGGTGCTAACGTGACAGATAGCGAGTCCGTCGCCGTTAAAGCACGACTATACATACGCCATTGAATATCTTCTTAAGTGGATGCAGGTTTCCTCTCGATGGTTACGTCACCATAAAGCTTGTGGTGTAACTAAGCACTGTACTTGAAGGATATGATGAGAGTTCATAAATTATTTCCAGAGCGTAGACGATGTGCCTGGGAATGATATCGCACAGTGGGCAGACGGGCTCTTCCTGGTGTATTCCATCACGGACCGGGATTCATTCAACTACGTGCGCCGAGCCAAGCAGAGCTTACAGCCCGACATCCCGCTCACTCTCGTAGGCAACAAGGCCGATATGGTGCATTTACGACAGGTAAACTATACGCCACGAACTGTTACAGTTACTGAGGCATCGCATCAGGGCGTCCGGCTATTCGGTGTTTATGTCTCGTTCAAGTCTTCCCGACACACACTTGTGATAAAGTGAGTCCCGCATAGGATCAGTATTGCGAGCGCGAAACAGAGGAGACTTTATACCTAGCAGCATGATGATGATGATGATGATGGCGAAGAAACACCTGCCTTACATCGTATTACTTCATCCTTAGACTTGATACTTTTACCACTTATTAAGATACAGTGTGCCTCAACACTGAAAGATAGCGAATAAAATATTTTTATAAAAAGTGTATTTAATTTGTAATTTTTTACCTTTTATATATATATATTTTTAATGTTATTAAAAAAAGAAGAGATGACAGCAACTATAAGCAATAAATTCCGGTGTATTCTTTTAGGTCAGTCCAGAAGAAGGAGAGATTCTAGCCAAAGACTTCGAGTGCAACTTTGCCGAGGTGGCTGCAGCGGAGCAAGTCAACCAGGTCGGAGATGTGTTTCACGAGCTCTGCCGAGAGGTTCTGGCGCTCAGGCGGCGGGCGAAACACAGCCTTCTAGATAGGATGCTAGGGTCCAAGACTGCGTACAGGGTGTATTCGCGGGGGAAGAGCGACAGCGCCCTCCCTAAGGACTAGATCCGAAATTGCAGAATAATGAGAGAAAGAGAGAGTTGTATCGCTCTCTGAGATAAATAATGAGAGACTTAAATAAAAGCACTAGACATTTGTTGTTATTTATAAAAATTGTAAATGTAGTCTTTTATAGGAGGTGAAAGCCACGGACACTTTGTAAACAAACGTTTATGCCTCGAGTCACAGTACATATATACTGCCTTTTATCATAAAAAGGCTTCAAGCAAGACGACATTAGCACAGAACCTATTCAGGATCCGAAGCATTGATTATCTGAATCTGAGTGGATCGTGTTCGCTCTATTCTTAGCGATTCCAATCCTTTCAGCTTCAGCCTTAAGGTGACACCGATTATCATCGCTCCTAAATATGGATCTGGACTAATTGTCTATCGTCCTTTTGAACTAGTGCAGATACTTTAAATTGAATCGTTTATCCATGTGGCATATATACATTCGACTCTATACATATATATATATAAATATATATATTATCTTTTTTTTCTAATGGACGTTCCCATCTGTGCGTGTCCGATCGATTTGATCTATATACTTAGTAATCTTCCTATGTTTCCTTTTCCAGACGTAAAAAAGAAGAAAAATGTTTCTTGACTATTTTATTTCGAATATGGATTCATAAAGAGACTAATAATAATTATTAATATTTACAAAGAACAGTTGAAACTTACTACTTACAGATAAAATATTTGTCCCAAATCGGTATCCCGAGGCAACGTGCCAAGAAGACTAGCAGCATTGCCACGCTGGATAGCAATGCTGATTCTCTGAGCGATATAAGAGACTAATTAACTAAATTATAGCAGCAACGGTTTAAGTAAAATGGGCAATTGTTTTAGTTCAACCTCACAGAATTTAATTGTTTGTGTATGCGACAACGCATCGATCGTAAAGACAGATACGAATTTAGACCTTAAATATATAATGGTTAAGCTGTATATCAGCGTGTTTATAGTCTATGTGTCGTGTACTTGGTTACTTTTAATGGATGCATTCTTTGATTGTTTTGAGAAAATGTTAACGGTGTCATAAATACTGTTATAATATATGTATTCTTGGTAATAAATATATTATACAAAGCTTTTATTCCTTTTATTTCCCTCAATGGCGTATCTACACAATATCCATCAATATCGTGCCTCAATGTGACTGAACTAGGCTCGGAACGGCTGGACCGATTTTGATAATATTGTGGATGTATTTTGGATTTTGGGCTTAGATTGCAGCGCCGATAGGTTGCAATGCAATCCAAGTGCAAATAACTAAAGTTCCTGAAACATGAACTAAATTTTAGGAACTCTATTTTTTTTCACCCAAGTGAAGCTAGTCATTACAGCTAGTATTTATTTTTCACCCAAGTGCAGCTGGTCATTACAGCTAGTATTTATTTTTAACCCAAGTGAAGCTGGTCATTACAGCTAGTATTTATTTTCACCCAAGTGAAGCTGGGCATTACAGCTAGTATTTATTTTTCACCCAAGTGAAGCTGGTCATTACAGCTAGTATTTATTTTTCACCCAAGTGAAGCTAGTCATTACAGCTAGTATTTATTTTTCACCCAAGTGAAGCTGGTAATTACAGCTAGTATTTATTTTTCACCCAAGTGAAGCTGGTCATTACAGCTAGTATTTATTTTTCACCCAAGTGAAGCTGGTCATTACAGCTAGGATTTATTTTTTTATAGATATGCTGGATTACCAACGTAAATTCAGAAAATACAAAGTTACAAATCTTACGTTTCTTACATACAAATATATCAACACGCCGTCCCACAAAGATCCGCGATGGGATTGGCAATGGTGTGTACGTAGAACCCACACCCCCACACTATCCGCCGGAGATATATTTAAAGTGCCGACGTGACAGATTGCGACACCCCAGTCCAGCCCAGCTCTCTTGCTCGCGATCCAGCAACGCCCTAAGCCGAGGTTCGTACCCCACAGGGGGTGCCCTTAGCTGTGTTGCTCAGAAATAAAGTGCCTGGCTGGAGGCCTAGGTCTCGGCTTTGACCGGTTAAGTAGCAAAAGTTCCCGGAACTCACGCTACGAGAGACAATACAAAAAAAAAGATTGCGACAGATCGCCGTTACTCAAGCACGACTATTATTATCATTTCATCTCAAACGAATGCAGGTTTCCTTTTGATGATATCCTTCACCGTAAAGCTCCTGGTGTGACTAATCACTGTACTTAAGTTCTGAAAGACTTTGTAGATTAGAACCTGCAGTCTTCGTGTTGCGGGTAACTGAAATTACTTGGCCATCACGGCTTATTACTAGTGTAAAGGAACAAACAACAAACCGAAACATCAAACAAAAAAATTAATGGAACGAACATCAAGCTTCAAAATTCTTAACATACATACGCAGAGTCCCTAACGGGGTAGGCAGAGTTGTAGAGCGCCAGTTCTCTCTAGACTTACATACCTCTTTCGCTTCGTCCACATTCATCAGTCTATTTATACATGCTCGCCGGTACTCTTGACGGTCCCGTCCTTGAGCATCCGATCGGGTTTAAGAACATATTTAAACAATATATTATAAATATACTCAGGAAACAAATTACTTATATCGGTGTCGAGTAACTTTCCTAATCATGAATATGATAATAATAATTATCATTAATATAATGATAACTTTATTATAATTATTTTTGATTGAGGTCTTATTAATTGGTGATGGATCAATTATTAATATTTTTTTACAAAACACCCCACTCCGCGCATTCATCGAGAGATCAAACAAATAATGAGCCACTATTAAAAAATGACTAGCTGGTCACAAAGCCACCATAGAGTCAGAAACACAAAGGGTAATCTGGGCAAAAGTGGCCCTAAGCAAAGATAAAGCCCTCTATTACAGTCCGCGCAAGCGCCAACCAATCACAGCCGACCGTTGTCAGACATCAATGACACATTTAAAGATGGCACCCCATTATTATACCACCAATTGTCGTAGGGTATTTATTAAGTTATACTATTGTTATTACTAAAGCAACCCCTAATATCAATTAAACAAAATTAACATCCGTATGTCGCTATTAATTAAGATAAATAAAATTTATAAAAAAAAAATTAATCCAAAATAAATTGTGGAAGGATCGAAAATTATTAATGTTCATGAATACGTCAGAAAAAATATATATTCTATATAAGGATCGATATATATTTATATAAAGGAGATTCCTGACTCTGTAATCAATTAGTTAAAAAGTTATGATCCAAAAAGTACATCGTCACACCACGGTACCGAAATAAAATGCAAGATAAACAAATACATAAACAAAACAACACATTCCCGATCATCGCATTACAACTTATAAAACAGATCTGTTCCCCCGAAGGGGCGTGTTCTCCCCTCGCCTCGCCAAAATCCCGAGGTGACAGCCCTAGTGAGCTGCGCGTGAGTCACTTTACTATCAACTATCACCCTGGTGGAATCGTCACGAAAAATTTGTAGTGATAATATTTTTTGTGTTTTGTGATTGTTAGTGAGTGCTTTAATATAGTATAAAAGGTGAGTGTTTAGAAAATTAGAATATTTTTTTTATTATAAAGCGTCGAGATTTTGATAATAATGGTGGAATTCAATGTTTCCTGAAATTCATTTTTATTATCTCCTTAATTTATTAATTCATTTCTTTTTATAAAATATATGTGTTCTGCGAATGGTATTTATTTATTGTTAAATGTTACGGCGAATATATATATTTCAATACTTTTGATTCTTTTCTTCTTTTCTTTTGCTTGCGAATAAGTTTTATCCATTACACACGTGACTTTTTTCTAGAAATTGTACAATGTGATGTAATCAAAACATTTAATTATATTGTTGCAACTACGAGTAATATGTGTAAGTAGTGAAGCGGGTGAATTAAATTGTTAATTTAATGACATAAGAGTTACAGAAGTATACCTACATACATAAACATCATGCCGAGTCCGTCACAGGGGTGACAGAGAGTAGAAGGCAAGCTTAGACTTACAGACCTCCTTCGCTACAACCACATTCTTTACATTCACGCTCAACTCGAGTACCTCATCTTAATGTTAGTTAAAGTCGCAAAAGTTTCTAACATGGAAATTCAAATTTGGTGCGTATGCAACGCGAATCTGTAATAATTGATTGAAAGTCACATTTTGACGTTTTCTCACATGGGCTACCATACATACGATATATACATACAATTTCCACTTGCTACGATCCTTACATACTTGTTTCGCTTCGTCCACTTTAATTATTCTCTGCATACATGCTCTTCGGTTTAGGGTACTCTTGACCTGGCCTTTCTTCAAGAATGGGCTACCAGGGGTCCATAATATTGTCGCCAGAGACAGTTTTAGGGGTTAAGAAGACAAGCTCGTCGTTAAATTGCTGTACTTAAGGTGGTAAAGCTCATTGGTTCGTTCTGTAGGGGTTTGAACCTGAGAACCTCTATTTGTTCTGCCAGAAACTAGTTATTTGTTTCAGTAATTACGGCTTAACAAATAGGTAATATACGTAAGCTTTGGAATAAAATGATAGTAGCCTGAGTGGCTCTCGTAGCCTGAGTTCCGGGAACTTTTGCTACTTAACCGGGCAAAGTGGGAATAAAATAATGTTTAATTATGGGTATATACCCACACACGCTACATACTTACTTGCTAGGTTACAGGGGTCCTGGGTGATATACGACAAAAACAAATAAATACACAGCTTATTAGGTATGAAATTAGAACTAAACTTCTTACCACAAAATGTATGTGCCGACGGAAGAAAATTCATAACCGACCCTAAAAAATCCTCTTTCTTATGGATTAACTAATAGCGTACGTACCTACCGTAAGTAAGTCTAATTGTACGAAATTACAATTTTTAATACACTACAAAAAAATAACGTCAATCAACAATATTTACAGTTGAAACTAACTACTTGAATTAACTACGTGCTTGAGTAACGGCGATGTACTCGCCATCTGTCACTTAATATATATCTCTGACGGAAAGTGGTTGTGTGGGCACTACCTACACACATCTGCCTTATATATAGGCACAGGCAACTAACATGCTAACCGCAGGCAGGTAGGTACTAACAATCCGATTTGATAAAATATTTGTGATTTTCATATTTATTGAGGAGGGCTATTGACTACATATTACTATCAGGCTATCTGAAGCCGTGGATAATTAAATGTAGCACGGATGGAGCTCCGGGACATAGGCCTTGTCACAACACAACTTGACAGAATGCGTCTGGGTCGCTATCTGTCACGTTGGCACCGAAGTGTAACTCAGTGAAAAGCGGGTACAACTACACTTCTGCCTATTTCTAGGAACCATGTAAGATGGCGTGAAGATGTAGGTATACAGCATTATAACGCTTAGTTCTGGAAATGTATTTTCAGGAATTACCCCCTACGTAGAAACGCTGCCTCGCTATAATATCAGTGTAGATAAATTGAAGCCGCTGTGGTGGGTCGATTAGGATAGATGACACTCCCGAGATCAAGAACATACGGGTTGCCAGTGCTATTGTTACATACTTCCCAGATATTTGATACCAGCGTGACGTCATGCGCATTGGGCGTGTGAAGCAAAATGCCAACGTTCTTGAATAATTGGTTTTCTGCAAACACCTTAGATCCCTTGGCAATCGTAGCCGTTGAATTTAATATACAGTAGCTGGATATTCGATTGCACTGTATGAGAAAAACGTGACGTTTTTTATTACCTACAAATAATTGGCGATTCATCTTCTGACTTCAAAAGTAAAGCCTTTTTATCTCAATGTGTGAAATATAAACTCTAATTTATTTTAAAAATCTGTGAGTTTCGGAGAGTACCTACGCATTGAAAGAGTCCTAAGTCTAGAGCAAACTGCCGCGAGAGAATCATTGTCAAAATTAACAACCACGGTTTCTTGTAAAAAAAACCTGTTCTTTTGTTTTGGATTTAAGTATATGTCAAATGTGCTACACGTTTCCTCACGATATTTTCCGCCTATGAATTTCCAAGGGAAACACACAATTATAGTTGTAAAAGGTTTACGCTAAGGAATAATTTTATTTATTGTTTCTGAAAAAAAATTTTTTTTTTTTTTTGGGCATTTTTTCATAATAGAATTATTATTATTATACATATAATAGTTAATAATATTAAATATTAAGAAAATAATTAAAAAAAAATAAAAGAATAATATCTTTTATTTTTTTTTTTATTTTTCAGTTAACATTTCAGAACGCACACATATAACATAATATAATATAACATAACACCACCGGTTCCGATGGGATTTGAACCTGCAATCTAGCTTGCTACCTAAACCGCTCAGCCACAACTGGAATCAATTATAAATTTTCCCAATGACTGCTCGCGTTAAATTAATTTCTCATAGAAAACTATAAAACATAGTGTTTAATGTGAGAAATTAATTTTCACTTAGTTGTCAACCCGTTAAGCTTAGCCATTGATCGTTCCCCGACATGGTTGACGGACAGCGATATTAACTTGGCTCGAATCATAAACAAGTACCTCTATTGGCGGTTTTATTGTGGCTTCCATTATCACGGCAACACGAGTAAGTTACGCTTGTTCTTTATTTAAACTTACTACTCTTTAAAATAGATTTTAAACTTTAAAAGTTTATCGATGAGTTATACTAGTGATGAGATCTAAAGAATCAAACTTCTTTTTCTTCTTGATACAAAAAAGCTTTTTCACTTTATATATGTAATGCATTTGAAGATTTGCTTTATCTTTACTATAAACTTTTATCATTATATATTTAAGAGCTGGGCCCTTCGCCGCGTGCAATGCTATTCTTTCTACCTGTCCAGAGCAATCTGTTTTGTCTCCATACTTTTCATATATCTTTAATATGACAAATTATAATGATCTTGGTCTTCTTCTTTCTCTCTATCCTACTTTAATAATTTTCTTAGTTAAATATAATAATAATAATAATAATACATACATATACATACATATACATACATATCATCACGCCAAGTCCCTAACGGTTAATAATAATAGTTAAATATCATCACAATAATAAGAAAAATTCCTACTCACATAATGATGCGAGGATTTATCTCCTTAGAGATTTTCTTCCTAAGGGAAGCCGTGAATATGTAAATTTCTATTTGAATATATATACAAATTTAAATATATATAGTTATATACACATATATTTATATATATTGCGTAGAAAAATTCGTCTTCTTTTGTTTGTAGGCAACTAACCGCAGAAAAAGACAGTTTACAAAGAAACCAATAAGTAAGAAATAAAATTATATTAAGAGCCGTGGAGGCCGAGTGGTTCAAGTAGTTGCCTGCGACACAAATATCGCAAGATCGAATCCCGACTCTACCAATGAGGTTTTCCGAACTTAAATACAGTGATTAGTAACACCAAGAGCTTTACGGTGAAGGAAAACATCGAGAGGAAACCCGCATACGTCTGAGAAGCAATTGAAAGGCTTATGTATAGTCTTATGTATGCTTGAGTAACGGCGATGGAAGGCGTGAGGATATATTATATTATTTATTATTATTATTGTAATATTTATTTCCAGTTTGCATAAAACTTTGACGTTATCGGAAAAAGCGACGTGCTTGATTTATTGCACATACATACAATCTATGTGTCATCAGGTATTCAATATCGTTCTTAAATTTACAAATAAAATCATAAGCAAAATAAAACAACATGTTTGATATTACAACAGCTGCTATTAGTTATTGAAAACATAAATATGTATGCCAAATGTAAATCCGACGCACACGTAGGGTTCTGTATGACCTTTTTAATCGCTTCAGGAATGCAAATCAATAGTTAAGTGACCACAGGTGACCACGTCAGCATCGCTAGTCGGAGTTTGTACATAATCCAACTTACAGCACAGAGATAGTGACTTATATCCTTTAGAATATGTTTTATTCCAGAAATAAAAACTATCGATGAATCAAAATATGTGCCGACAACGGGAATCAAATACGCGTACTCAAGCTTCGCATACAGCAGCTTTGACCACTAGACTATTCGGGCCTCCCCGAATGCGTTGGGTCCCGTGCCGCTAATATAGTCCCAATCAGGGATTACATAAAAATCTAAAATGTTACCGACTTAACGCCTACGCAACCCTAAAACTTTTAAATTACGAGGTTTGCCAAACTCCCAAACAGACAAATGCGTACGTACGTAAAGCCTTTTTTGTCCACGTCAATTGTGAAAGCAAGAAGCTACCGACTTTACGATTTTATTATTGGAATCTCTTTTGTTAGCAACCCTCCGAAGCGTAAAGGGACGTTCAGACCCGCTTGGCTCATCCGCGCCTTTGTCCCTCGATACTTACTCGGATTATCCCTACGTAATTACCTGTTATTTGAACTATAATTATGTGTAAAAAACATACAATTTGTACCGACAAACAAACAATACTCTAGCTACTGTAAGATACTGTGTCCGCACCTCATTCCGCATACAACGATTCGGATTGGTGTTTTCTACGAAATTACACCATTGTATAAGCTTGAACATTATATAATGCAGTTTTTATTTATTTAAAAACGAATGGCTATTGTCAATAAGCTGCAGAATAACGTGTACAATGAAACAATGTTATTCGTATATTGTAATTGAATTGAAAGAGCCGTGGTGGCCGAGTGGTTCGAGTATTTGTCTGACGAAGATTGTAAGTTCGAATCCCGACTTTACCAATGACTTTTTCTGAGCTTAAGTAGTACCTACAGTGATTTACGAGCTTAATGGTGAAGGTAAACATCGAGAGGAAACCTGCATACGTTTGAGAAGCAATTCAAAGTTGTATGTA
>JACCPG010004367.1:0-44880 GCA_016069955.1 Drepana arcuata | reverse complement strand
GTAATGAATAGGCTCCGTAGCTACTGGACCGATTTGAAAAAATCTTTCACCATTGGAAAGCTACATTCACCCTGAGAGATTAATAAAGAATAATTATGTCCGCCCGTGCGAAGCCGGGACGGACCGCTAGTATTTTATATTCTGCAAATACTCTAGTATCACATTAATGTTTGAGCATATATTTCAGATTAGATATACCTCAATTAATTATCATAATGATTATTATCTTAGTCACCAGCGAAATGGCTAGAACACTGTTATGTTTAAATAATATTATGCAGTAAATGGCAGCGTGTAGTCGCCATTCATTAATCAATGTTGTTTAATTGCTCACCTGTGAATATGCAGGTCGTGTTACAGCCGGAGGCAACCTGTTTAATAATACGACGCTTATATCTACAAATTTTTATTGGACAATGTTACATTTATGGCAATACTAGCTGTGCCCTGCGATAGGACATGTAATACGTAACATTTAATTTCATATAATAATATATCCTCACGCCTTCCCACAAGGGTCTCCGAAGGGGTAGGCAGAGGTGTATAGGTAATACCCACATACCCACTTTCCGCCAGAGATATATTAGGTGCCAACGTGACAGATGGCGAGTCCATCGCCGTTACTCAAGCACGACTATACATACGCCTTTGAATTTCTTCTCAGACGTATGCAGGTTTCCTCTCGATGATTTCCTTCATCGTAAAGCTCGTGGTGTGACTAATCACTGTACTTAAGTTCAGAAAAGCTCATTGGTACAGTCGGGATTCGAACTTGCGACCTTTGCGTCGCAGGCAACTGCTCGAACCACTCGGCCACCACGGCTCTTATTATTTTATTATATATATTTATTTCATCGGTAGTTTTTTATACATATCGTATGCGGTAATCCAGCTTATAATGTCTGTGCCAAATTGCATGCAATTTCGTTGAGGTTCTCTGGTGAGTATCAAATGTTCACATTTTAATACTAGTAAGATTCTTGACATAGTCACTTAGGACCGAGGACGAGGACTAGGCAGGCCCAGGATCCTTCATGATGACTCAAGTACATCTGTCGATTAACGTACATTTTATCAGTACACTGAATCCCTCGCGGGGTAGAGGGACTCGGCATGATGATATGATCCAAGTTACTTTGTAAGTTTAGTTATCAACGCACAAATCAGAACGATTACTTACATACTTGTCAAAATATTACGATATCTTTTTTATTAAGTGTATCATTTATAGTCTTTACTCATATAGGGAAAGGTATGACGTACTATTGGCTCTGAATTGAACTGGCGCTCTCCTCTGCCTACCCCGTTAGGGAATCAGCGTGATGATATGTATAAGTATGTTTACTTGCATATGATCATGTGTCCTCTGGAGGCTTAAAGGCATTCATATTTATGCTGGGTTTAAGACAAGAGCTCACAACCTTAAGTTGTCGTAATTAGCACTGCGCACGTGGAACTGATGATGGTCAAGTTGAGCTGCTGGCTGTGGACTCAACTTAATAGGTTTACTGTTCATGGATAAAGGTGAACAACTGTAATTTAAATAAATAGCCTTTGTACAAGGCGAGGCAGAGGAAGACCACGTTCCAACTACATAGATCACATCGATCGGACACTCAAAGACGGGAACGTGAAGAGTACTCGAAACCGACGGGCATGGATGAAGAAACTGATGAATGTGGACGAAGCAAAAGAGGTATGTAAGTCTAGAGAGAACTGGCGCTCTATTCTCTCTGCCTACCCCGTTAGGGACTTGGCGTGAAGATTTTATGCCTTTCGGAATAAAAGTTTAGACCTTACGGAATAGGCAGAGCAAGTAGAACGCCAGTCCTCTCTACACTAACAGACTTCTTTCATCAGTGTCTTCATACGGTTTCGAGTACCATTGACGTTAGATTTAATCTAGGTAATTGGGACGTGGTCTTTCGCGTTCACAAAAATATATCAATATTTTATATGTGCTCGTAAAAAACAAAATGCCAAATATTGTGTGAATTTGTTAAATGACTGCATGTAGCACCTCTGTCTAATAAATGCAAATAAAAATGAAGTATTTTTATTTGACAAAATTAAATAATAGAAGACTCGTCTGATATATACATTAATGTCGTACTCGTTGGATTGCTACAACACTTGTTGGATTTGTCACCTCGAGCCAGAATGCGATGGGCGGAAATCAAAGCGACACGGCCTAAAATTTTTTTAAATATAAATTCAACAAATCTTTTGATTTGTTGATTTTAAAGGAAAATTAATTAATTATATCATTAATTTAGACTAGAGCGCCAGTTCCCTCTAGCCATACAGACCACTTTTGCTTCGACCAAATTCATCCACTTCTTAATTTATTATAAGGGTGAAGGAAAACCTAGCCAACCGAGCCAACGTTTAAGAGAATGATGTAGGTGTATTCATTAACACACCACATTATCTCTGTGTACATTCGCGGTAGTTTTCATTCGTCGGTTACATCTAAATATAAATAAAATAATCTCCCTGACACTTCCGCTTGATGACTCAACCTGGCTGACATCACATAATCACTAGTCTATTGTTTAATTTAATTTATAATCCAGCGCATATGAACACACGTCAATTTAAAATTTCGAGAAATTTCGACTAAGGGTAACAAACACGGGCCAAGAGTTGACCATTGGACTTCTATAATGTATACCTATACATAAGTGGGGTGGTCAGTCAATATAACAGTTTGTTTCTAGAAGGTGTTTGCCTTCAAGATTCAAGACGACGAAATTAAACAAATAGATCCAAAAATAACAAAATGACAACATTATCAAAGAGGGTAATCTCTGTCGGAAAGTGGGTGTCTGGGTATTACCTATACACCTCTGCCTACCCATTTAGGGACCCTTATGGGAAGGCGTGAGGATATTTTATTTTATTAAAATTGACATATAAATATAATAAAAACTTAGCTAGATTTTAGTTAGGTACAGCAAATTTTATGTCAACTTGTAATATTGTAATTATTTTAATTTATCTTTAAGTGTGCCCCACATATCCAATTTTCTGAGACAAGAAATATATATTGACGATGAAATAAAGCAGATTTTTTTCGAAAATAAATTAAAAAAAATGTGAAATATAAACACATGCTAGCACTTACCAACTGAGAGTAGTCAACACGACAGGCTTCAGTTGTCTCCGACACGTGATCGTTACTTTACGAGTATTTTGACAGGCTTTCACGGAAACGTCTGATTGCGACGGATCTGCTAATTATAAAAATAAGTACCTACTTGCCACTGTCACAAATTAATACTACTATTGTTCATACAACTACTAACAAGAATCGGAAATTTTAAACTCGAAAATATCTCAGTACACCGATCACAGAAACTCACTTGCACGCGAATGTCGTGTTATATATCGCAAGTATTAGGGAGAGAGGTGCTAGGAGGAGGCGTGTGCTCTCGACGAACGCACAGCATCCACTGGCTGCGAGATTGGGATGGCCCGGTGTTGCATCTCAGTGGGTAAAGGCGGAAACACATGACGCTGGTGTGACGTTTTCCGCGACATAGTCCTTTAGTGAAACCAACCATTAACAACGAAACATAACTGTTTATTCTAGTCATATAAACCTTGTCTTACGATATTTACTTTCTATATGAAGATTTGAATATATGCTTTATTATATACAACGTCATTTAAGTTCAAGCCGCTGTCTGGATTGAAGACGAAACATGGAAAAGGGAACCTGCATACGTTTGAGAACAAATTCAGAGACGTGCTTATGTGAATGTGGCTAATGTGTACCCCCTTGAAGGAACCTACATATATATACAAATACATATATACTATCTACAAACCTCTGCCTACCTTACTATTTTTCTTTAACAGCAATAGATACGAGAACAGACCTGCATATAATGTATATATATATATATATGTACACACGTTTTAATGGCTGAGGCTTAAGCAACTATCAATTATTCAACATTGCGATTTTTGTACCAGTGTAATTATTAATATCAGCACTAGTGGATGTGAGTGTTTGTGAGTTGTACCAAAACTGGCTTTACTTAAAGTATATGCAATTACTCGGCTATCAGAAAAAGAATGCGAACACACTCCAATCGGGTTATTGTTGGAGTCGACTGATACGAGCTTGTACGTAATGTCTGTGGGCAGGGACGTTTTAGATTTTAGAACACGATTGGGCCTTCTATAATGTAAATGCTTTTATATTTTTTCTTCTATGACAAGAGTGGCAAACAAGCAAACGGCCCACCTGATGGAAAAAGGTTACCGCAGCCTATTTACGTTTACAATACCGTAGTATCACTTGCGCGTTGCCACTCTGTGTTCGGAGAGTTATACTGTCTTGGCAGCATAATGGGACTAATCCCTCTGCTGCCAACACAATATAACAATCGCCCCCTCCCCAAGGAGCTCATTACTGAAAACCTTATTCAGCGCGTAGGAACACAACACAAATAATTGTGTTATTTGGCTACGGACTTATATAATTCTATAATCATTTTTAATTAAATGTCCCTGAAGGAGGACGGGAGTGGACTTTCTGCCAGAGATATATGTTAGGTCCCAACGTGACCATCGCGATTTTTCAAGCACAACTATGCATGTGTCTTTGAATTTCTTCCCAAACCGAAAAAACCGAGAGGTTACGTACGTCTGAGAAGACATTCTAGGACGTATGCACATATAGCCATAATTGAGTAACGGCGATGGCCTCGCCATCTGTCACGTTGGTACCTGGAATATACTTTTGGCGAGAGAAGGATGTTGTAATACGCCTCTGTCTACCCTTTCGGGGTCCTAATGGGGGAGTATGAAGGTATGAAGATATATATAAACCTTAATCTAACAGACGTTAACTAGGAACTAATTACTGAGCCGATGTCATTTTACACAAAGCGCAAGTAACTCATGTACAGCGCTTAACCTCTGGTATTGGACTGTTTGAAATCATATCGAGTATGTATACTATAGGGGTGGTCAAGTTCCATTGAGCCTGTCCTCCCTGCCTCCCGCGGGCAGCGAGCACCACTGAGCAGGCAGTCGGTACCTCGACAGCCCGCATTAGTGCATACCTCGCCGGGAAAGGAGCGATATGGGGAAAAAACCTGCCTAGCACTAACGAACGCACTCTGATACAAAATGTCCCTTTATACGTGTGTACACGTCAGTCACACACTTGTGAGTATTGACAGCACTTCAAAACATATGAACGTCTGATAGCAGGCTACAGAACATACCCGGCCTGATTCAAGCGCTTAATATGTTGGCTGTGGTATTATCCTGCCTGTCATAAGTGGTGGCTAAATAGTTATCGACGGGCTTGCCTGCTTGCCGGTAGTTAGGAGTCCTGACTATAGGATAAAACGGGCCCAGGGTTGGCGGCCGCACGATGCTTACACAGAGTACAGCGTGGGTGCTTCGGGCGAAGTTAGGTGTTAAGGCAATGTGGAATTAATTGAAATAATTTATTTGCCAGAATACGGATAGTTACAAATGTTGGAAATGATTGAACTCTACTTTCTCTAAAATTGTCGGTGTTATGATATTTAGGTACCTACATATATATCTAAGTTATGATATTTAGGTACCTACATATATATCTAAGTTATGATATTTAGGTACCTACATATATATCTAAGTTTCCAGCATGTTAGTTTGAGTGGTACACACAAAGGCGCCAATAATTGAACTTTTGCAAGAATTGAATTACAGTGACTACACAATTACAGTGACTACACAATAACAGTGACTACACAATTGAATTGATCCAACCAAATACAAAGACGGAAACATTTGCTTTAAAATACGAGATAAGTTAGAGCAAGCGGGCTGGAACATATCTCGCTCAGAGAATCAGCATTGCCATCCAGCGTGGCAATGCTGCTGGTCTGCTTAGCACTTTACCTCGGGATACCGATTTGGGACAAATATATTATCTGTTAGTAATTAGTTATAGTCTTGTATAAACATTATAAATCGTCGCTGTGACCGTGGTGGCCGAGTAGTTCGAGTAGTTAGCCTGCAATACAAAGATCGCAAGTTCGAATCCCGACTGTACCATTGAGTTTTTCTGAACTTAACATACACTGATACACTGAATGAAGATACACTGAATAGGCACTCCACGAGCTTTACGGTGAAGGAAAACATCGAGAGGAAACCTGCCGTTTGAGAAGCAATTCATTGGCGTATAGTGTTGTTTGATTAACGGCGATGGACGCGTTATGCTGACGTATATTCCTCTGGCTACCTCTTCGGGGACCCTTGTGAGAAGGTGTGTAAAAACAGGAAAAACTCGTGAAGGTCAAATAATATAATACAGTTGCGTGCTCAAAGCGGGAATCGATCCCACGGGCTTATTTCAATCACACTTTTACTGAGGGTCAAAGAGATGAGCACAAAACGACAACGTCGTGGGCAGGGGGCGGGGCGACGCGCTCCATAGTAAAGACATCAACGCGCTGCGCCCGCCGCGTCTACATTAGCATTTTAATATAATTTTTGCATTTTAAATATTGCGTATTTATGGACGTGTCACCGGCGGATATTGAATTTACTATTTTTGTACATAATTGAGTGTATTTTTTACGGATGTATGAGGATGAATGAGTTGCACCCGCTAAGGAGCGACGCGAGCATTAATCGCTCGATCGCGCGTTAAGCATGCATACTTTACGAGGCAGATGCATAGATTACCACGAAGACTTTAAAATTGTATTATACCCAAATCTATCATTCGCTAGGAGAAAGCATCAGCTATAGTGGATACAAAGCTGGGTGCCGATGTGACATACAATCATGTAAATAAATACATTGTGGGAGGGCGAGTAAATATACCCAGAGACAATTCCACATAAATTGACTTAGTCCCAAACTAAGCAATGCTTGTACTATGGGAACTAAACATATATATTTATATAGATAAATATCTATAAATATTATCTCGCCAAGTCCCTAACGAGGTAGGCAGAGAGTAATAGAGCGCCAGTTCTCGCTAGACTTACATACCTCTTTCTTCGTCCACATTCATCAGTCTCTTCATTACATAGAAATATACATATATATGTATGTCAGACATCCAAGGCTAATATACAAACACTCGTGTTCATCACACTAATCTACCCTAAGCGGGAATCGAACCCGCGAACTTCGAAGTTCTGACCACTAGACCAGTCGGCCGACAAATGTATTGCGGCCATGTATTGATTAAATGCGTCAAGTATAGACGAGTAGCTGTGAATCAAGCGATCGCGTTGTATTTGGAGTAGGACGGTGGGTAGCGGGCTCTGTTCCAACCGCAGACCGCAGCTTTCCCCGATGTACTGTACTGTACAGTAACAGTACTGAGGACACACGCAGGAAATGGTCTCATATACTTTATTCCATCACTATATTATATTTGTATCTGTATATTATATTATAATACTTTATCACGACTGCTTTGCGCGAGCAATATTTGGCTAGGAGTTTATGTAATGGCGAAAGACATCTCAAAAATATCTTGAAAGGGTTGAAATAGGGGTTCTAAGATTTCATTGTCAATCTATGATTCCTCACGATATGTATCCGTTTTTTTTATTTTGTAGCAAATATAGAAATTCGTGTTTCAACCTTATTGTAAAATCATTCAATATTGTTAGTATTTTTTTAAGCTACAAAGTCGCGAGTAGCTCATAATATGAATATAAATGCTAACTGAGATAAAGCTGCATTTAGTCTGCACTCTAAATATAGCTCAGAGCATATTATTTTCAAGTGTTTTTGACTTCGTTTCTGGCGTCATGTTGAGGAGATCGTGGTGTAACTTTGTAGGGTTGAAGAGGACCTCCCGGTGATAGCATCGCCTTATGGAACCTTCTGTAAGCCACACCACAATGACTCAAGGGTGATTGCTAACTCGTATAACGAGCTGTGCGCGAAATAAGAGAGCTAACTCACTTTGAACGGCCTCCCTCGGCAGCCAAGTGCCGGCCACTCCGCTCAATGACTGCGAAGTGACACAAAGTCAATTTATGGCCATTTTGGATCGCTTTCAGGCGATCGCAGAATGTATTTTATTAGCAAGCAAGTAATCCACTGAATTATAAAATTTGTTATTTGAATGCGTGGTAAGTGTTCTCTTTTGTCTATGTTTTTTTAAATTATAACTTGTAATCATTTAATTTACCTATTTGTTGATGGAACTCTTCTGACCACTGTACCCCCGCTGTAGGCCCGCGTCCGATAACACAATGTAACGCCACACCACATCACGTGGAGGCTAGCGCTCGGGAATGTTACGCTGCTGCTGTTACCAAATTATACCGTCACGCGAGTTTGACTGTACTTAAGTACAGCGATATATCATAATGGCCAAGGTGGGTTTTTAAAGGTAGTATTAAAGGTAGTAAAGACGTAAAGTCGGACGCTCAAGGACGAGAACGTCAAGACTACTAGAAACTGACGAGCATGTATGAAGAGACTGATGAATGTGGACGAAGCGAAAGAGGTATGCAAGTCTATAGAGAACTGGCGCTCTATACCCTACCCCGTTAGGGATAACGGGGTAGGCAGAGAGATATGTATGTATATATCTAAGTCACTCCTTGTCCCGTTGGCATTTAAATGTGTTTGTAGTGAAATAGGGTGTTTTTTACCACTATCAATACCTACGTTGGAATACTAGTAATATTCCCTTGACTGGTGTAGCCCAAAGCCCACGGTATTTTCGTGAGTCTCGACCGTTTCTCGATGGCTCGTATGTGATGTCTGGAGTCGTAATTACAGTTGTATGGACGGCAATAGCCGCGCCGCCCCGGGAGTCCAATTATTGTTGCCAAACAGGAAATGGTACACATATCTTAGCTCACACGTATTCTCAATTACTATAAACACACACGAAAGTGTACTTCAATATTAATTGCAATTCTCGGTATACTGGTTACTACTGGTGTTACCATAATAGCTGTGTGGGTGTTGCCACACTATATTATCACTGGTCATGTGGGAGCTGGATAGACATAGGAAACCCAAATACTTTAAGACAAGAATTATAATGGGTAGGCTAAAAAAATAAAATTTCATAGGAAACTGACTTCGATAGCTATAGAGGTATTTGAACCTATAACTCAATTGTCAATGCGATATATTCTGGCAAACAGGTTTGAGAAGGCATTCAAAAGACCTATGTACAGTCGTGCTTATGTGAATAATGACTCACAATATGACACGTTGGCACCTGAAATCAGCAGCGAAAAGTAGGTATTTCATACCCCTGCCTACCCTTTCGGAGACCCTTGTGGGAATGCATGAAGATTTATAAGTATAAATACTTCCATGCAAAAATGATCAATGATAAACTTTATCCTTATACATAGACACTTTGAGTTATGTGTGCGCCCTAACGGTTGGTCTGTGTTTCTCTATGGTTGATCTATGATCTATGAGCATATAGATCATCGATCTCCGTCAGAGCTATGTAATTACGGTCGTTAGTCCGCGGGTTGGGAACCGTCGGGTACCATATATATGCTGTAGACACATCGGCGTGCGAAGCTGGGATGCTATTATACCTAGTGCTGGAGGTTCACATTTAGGCTTATTAGAGCCTAGTGGTTCGACGTCACCTACAACGCAATGATTGCCAGTTCGAATAATGACTGATTCATTACTTTAATCTATCACTATACCAGCATACGTCCAAGCATTAAATTCAAGGACGTCGTGATTGAGCAAAGGCGATGGACTCGCCATCTTTCACGCTGGTACCTTAATGATATCTCCGGCGGAAATAGAGACACACCAGACATAAGCTCTGCACCAGGTCACTGGTGGCTTATTGCTATACACGTGCCTCTATAATAGTCTGAAGGCAAGGTGTGATAGCAAGCTGGTATCTACTCTAATATACCCGCGAGCGTTGAGCCTCTCACGCTAACGCAACACGTTAAGGGGAAGGAATGAGTAGAGGACATATTGTACATACAAGACGACCTACCCCTGGTGTTGCAAGCGTCCATAGGCAGCGGTAGCCGTACACCATCAGGCTGAACTCATGATTATTTGACAGCTTGTGGCTTAAAGAAAATACATCAGCTGATATTTGACAAATGTTTTCTTGAATGTCAAGACAACGTGAACGCGAATGACAAGAAGACGGGTGAGCTTTTGAGACTATCTTCACGGCTAATGCCAAAATGTATAGACCGAACCTAAAATACATAGAAAGGATGAGTGAAGAAAGATTGACGAAACAGATATACAAAGCAAAAGTGTGTGCAAAAAGAGGCATCGGACTCTCAAGGACGGGAACGTTAAGAGTACTCGAAACCGACGAGCATGTATGAAGAGACTGATGAATGTGGACGAAGCGAAAGAAGTATGTAAGTCTAGAGAGAACTGGCGCTCTATACTCTCTGCCTACTCCGCTAGGGACTTGGCGTGATGATATATATATGTATGTATGTAACCTAAAATAAATGTATTTAGTATGAGATCTCATCTTGTGCACAAAAAGGATGATTTGAATTGTGTCTCGTTAACAAGTGATTTATGCGATTACCGCTAATGACGTGCATTGTACAAATGGATCCACGGGCTTCACGGTCTGCGGGTCATGGATTGTATGGCTCACTTGGACGGGGTTTGATGGCGTTTACAGGTCACTAACTTGTGAATAATTGTACTAGTTATTAGCTCAATAAACGAGTTTCAATCTTTATACAAATTACATACATACATATCACGCTGAGTCCTTCACGGGGTAGGCAGAGAGAGTAGAGCGCCAGGTCTCTCAATGATCCATGCAAATACACAAAAAAACTAAATACGGTCTTGCCATTCTCGATTTTTTCGAGACTCACTAACGGCTATTGAATTTTATACCTACTTACAATCTATAGCCAAATTTCATTCAATTACGTTCAGCCATTCTGGCGTGATTACGGTGACATACATCCATAGTCGCAAACTTTCGCATTTATAATATTCAATTCAATTTTAGTAGGATATAGCCTATCTAGGCCAGATATATACTGAGACTTATGTATTAGAATGAGGTCTATGTTTATTATTCCAATGTGATCATTTATATGTTTTCTGTGGATGTGCCTACAAAGATAAAATACAAATAAATTCTACACGGGTACACATGTAGCAACATCACCAGCTCGCAGTCCCGAACACAGCGGTCCAGCCGAGTCGTATTATCTCAGTACAGACACTCAAACCATTAATTGCTATCACTAACTGGTCATTCGTGTTGCGACATGAGCTATATATCTATATCCCCTTTTTAGCTCACTACTCGCTCACTACTGTTACGACCTGTGTTGTGCGACAACACAGGGTGTAAATCAAATACTCGTACCTAACGAGTACCTCTTGTACATACTTAATTAGTTAGTGATACGCACACACATGCACAAGCAAACCTTCACACACAAATGTCAATCAAAGATATTATACATTAATGCATTAAATACAAATCTATATTTACCGATTAATTACTCCCTTATATTGCAAGAATATTTCATAAAAAAACTTTTGTAAAGTATATGTTGATTTATTTTAAAGACAAAAGTACCACAAATATATATAGATGACACGTCACTTTGTAAAGTGACTAATTACAATGAAAACTACTCGTTGATTACTCATAGCAGGCAAACACTTGGTGGGCGCGTCATGTAACTTGAATCGTGGTTCAAACTGCGTATTGACGCCATCGCGAGTCAACTTACGTGGCGGACACTATGGAACAGTGGTGTGTGGGAAGGAGCGGGACTCTAAATGCATCCATGATCATAGGATCATGTCCGTAAGGCCACTCAAACTATCCCATGTGGCGGTAAGGAAATAAGGAATTAATTCAATGCATAGAAATCCCGCCACGGCGTATGTCCGATCCCAAATGTTTCCTGGAAGCCCAGAGCTTTTCAATTCATTTGAAAGACGTCTATAAAATATACTCCGAGGCTCCGTGCGATAACAATCTACAAGTTATTGTAATTCCGTGGATCGGAGCCGGGACGTGGATAGCCATCGGCTGGCTAGGTCTAGATCTTAACTAAATGGGTTATTGTTGGCCGGCGGCAGTTCCCAGCGCTTGGAGCTTGAGGTGACACGCATCTTAGAGCAAATATTGATAGCGTTACATTTATTACATCTTGTGTATTGTTCTAATGATGCCGAATGGTGATCAGATATTGTACGTGGCGAAGTATTTGAGTGGTCGCGTTTATCGCCAATCTGCAAAGCTTAAGGTAGCGAGTTCGAACCCCGTCCAGGGCATGTATTAGTGTCATGATTTAACAGACTGACGAATGTAGATGAAGCGAAAGATGTATGTAAATCTAGAGGGAAGTGGCGCAATATTCTCCCTGCTTAGCCCGGGAGGGACTTGGCGTGATGATATGTACGTATGTATGTTTATACACAAGAAGTTTTATTATTCCTTATGTTAATTAAAACAAAAACAAATACCGTGGTACAAAGCTTGTATGGTAAGTAGAGAACAATATATGCACTTATATTAACGTATATATCTATATATATCCATACACAAATACATAGGACATCCAAGACTTACGCGCGAATACTGGTGTTTATCATACAAATGTCTGCTCACAACAGGAATCGAACGCGATCTTAAGCTACTAGACCAGTGGATATAGGTCCAGTTCACGGAGACACCTTAGCGCTTGGCTTGTTTGAGAGTTAAGGTCGTAAAGATTTGCTCTGAGGTTCTATTAGTAAGGCACTCAATATGTAATTCCATCCGAGTGGGAATCATACACATATATATATGTACGTACGTATATATCGCCGGGCGCGCGTCGCCGCTATATTTCACGTTATCATCTCGATAAGCCATATACGGCGTATTGTCGAAATGAGTCTAATGAAATGACCGTAACGTGACCAACATACTAATATACCTACTATTTGTGTACATATACATATTTGCCCATCAGCTTCGAACTCCAGAGCAGTGTGGTGAAGCTTACACACTTTAATAATGTCAATTGTCGATTATTCATCGACGATTTACGATGGCATTCAGAGCCGTAGTGTTGTGTTTTAAGATACAATTGTTAACCCTAAATTGCATGTGTGAGCTCTGTGCGTTTCCCTAAGTTAAAATACATTGTCACGCCATCTAAGACTAAGGTACAAATACTCGTGTTCATTACACAAATATCTGCCCTCAGCGGGAATCGAATCCGCTCCAACTGTTGGTAGTCAGGAGCTCTAATTACTAGACCAGACGGTCTTCACGTATGGGGAGGTCAAAGAGATTGGACACAAGCAAATGGCAGCAATCTTAATATATATATATAAATTACGTGTCACGTTGTTTGTCCGCGATGTCCTAAACTACTTTACCGATTTCAATCAAATTCGCACACCGTGTGCATTATGATCAAATTTGAAAGATAGGATAGCTTAGAAGCTTAGCTTACATCTCAATGTATAGTCGCAATATTATTTTATTGCAAATTATTTATTTATTTATTTACAATGTAATATAACAAAAACCTTAGCCACAGTAACGTAAGAGTAAATAAAAATATACTGCGCAAAGTCACTATCCCACGCGGACGAAGTCGCGGGCATAGCTAGTGTATAAAAAGATTTTTTTAAGTATTGCACATAGGTCGGTGTGAATCACCACTATTGCTGAACTCAACCCCGAGCTGGCCCCGGCCCGCCGTAACTATCACAAGTGACACTTAATACTTCCCTTTAGGGTTGAGATTTTGAATAATAGCCCCATTTGTGTGAGTTACCGGGCCGCCTGGGCCCCGCCCATGATACATTTACGGTATTTTAATACGACCCATTGTGGGGTTGATGTATGACATCATAATTAACTGGACTCAATGGCTGTTGGTCCTATTGAGTTTTTTAAGAGTTATTCGATCGGAATTAATAGTCGTCTATTTGTATTACAATAATTATTACTGCCTTTTGTGGGTACCATATTGTGCGGCGCGGGCGATGCTAGCGGAGGGGGGCGATGCTAGCGGAGGGGGGCAATGCTAGCGGAGGGGGGCAATGCTAGCGGAGGGGGGCAATGCTCCGTAAACTGAGATTTTGAAGTAATTGCTATTGCTTTTGCGTGATTTTGTTTTGTTTTTACGGAATAGCACCTCAGAATACAGAAAGAACCAGAAGCCGTTAACGCGCCCAATACTGAAGCGTCAAAAACTACTCTAAAATAGAGTAGTTTTACGCGAACGCGACTAGTCACTCATCGCGCGTGAAGTGCTTCACAGCTCCAAGATTAAATTAAATTATGCCTTCCTGTGTCGTCCCAACGTGTAAAAATTCAGCTGGGCTAAAAAAAAAAACAATATGGGATCACATTTCATACGTAAGTAGTGCATTTAGATGTTTTGTTAATTGATGATTGAATAAATTGTTAGGTCTATTATTGTCGTAAATAGTGTTGCCTAATATTGAGAGTTGCAATTTTCCCTAGAATGCAAACTTTTATTAGTTATTATATAATTATATGATAACTAGTAAAATATGCGCTATGGCACTCATTAGGGGAGGCCTATGTCCAGCAGTGGACTATTATAAGGCTGATGATGATATATTTTTTTTAAATCTACTTAACAGCTTACAAATATTTATACAGGGTTAATCACTTAGTCAGCGTGTTTTTAGGGGTATATTCTGTCTGTACATCAAAACAAACAACTTTTGTTCTGCTACTTACCTGCGGCTTACATTTACACGTTCGTTCATCAATGCCTCTTTTGCTGGCCGCTGTAGTAGTACTAATAACTAATAACCCTGTTTATGTTTAAAATTAGTAGGTAGTAATAATATTTTTAATTACCTATGTTTGGGTTTGTAGCAATCCGATCAGTATGTGGATTTCATTAAAAGTGTGTGTGTAATAGTATATCTGACCTAAACATTTACCCCAAAACGGGTAAGTAATGTCTGAGCTAGCAACATTACGCGGGTGGAGGTGAGACGGGTGCGGGGCGCAAGTTATGATTTTTGGACACAGCGCGCGGCTTGTAATTAGAGCTCAACGCGGCTTCTGGGTCTTTCTGTATTCTGAGAATAGCACATATCCCATGCACCTTTAACGTTCGTTATTTCTTATGGACATGTGTGTCATTGAACTTCTTCAAAACGGTTGGACCAAATTTAATAAAATTTTCTGTGTGTCTTCAGGTGGATTCGAGAATGGCTTAGAACCACAATTAGGCCCGATAGGTGGCGCTACGAGTCGTATCACAGGAAATTATTTTTTTCCACCCTAGCGAAGCTCAGCGGGCCAATAGTATACATATTTTGTAAACAGACAAACTGGTCTAGACATGGGCAACGTCAACATTCAATGAATTCCCGTCAGGTGATTTAGACGAATAGATGTATAAATTAAAAAAGCCACAGTCTCATTGACACTCAGTATGATACGAGTTAGTTTTTTACAGGGTTAACACTAAACTGCGTCCATTATGGGCCGCCGGCCGCGGGGCCCATAAACATGTCATCGGGACGATTATGGGGCCCGCGCCGGGGGGCTGGGGGGCTGGGGGGGGACCTAGGGACAGGCACGGACTGTGGTCGATGAGGTTTGTCATTTAAAAAATATATAATGCCTTTATTGAAACGTATGACGACATTACAGTCCCCTAGGATAACTATGTTTGCTTAGCACCTAACAAGTGCCTGGCTGGAGACCTTGGTTTCGCCAAGACAAAACAATATTTTGATGTAATAGTTCAGGTAACTGTGTCACAAGATGTCGCTGTACATCTAACTGGAAGTTGCTAATAGAAATCCTCCGTACGTATTTTATATATACATTTGTAGAAATTTTTAATAGTACATTCCGTGTCGCACCGTGCTCGCATCATACCTCACCATCAAGTTCCAATCATCATACTGAATAAATATACTCAATGAATACATATGATACTATTTACCTCTGCCTACCCCGTTAGAGAGTCGGCGGGACGTTTGTATGTACAACAGTACACTATGATACATGCCTACCCTTGCGGTAGGATTGATGGACCACGTCGCAGTAATGGGTACTTTTAATTAAAGCTTAGCAATAATATTTACAATTACACATTAATTAAAATTAACTTTTATAGTCACGATAAAAGCTTGCAAAAGCGTTGAAAGATATAAAACACTTGTATGGAATTGGATATTTTAACGATGGTTGGACAAAAGTTTACGAACCATATTCAGTGCGAAAGTGTGGAGGAGGCAGAAGAAGACCAGGTTCCCACTAGCTAGATCAAATCGATCGGACACTAAAGGACGGGAACGATAAGAGTCGAAACCGGCGAGCATGAAGGAAGAGACTGATGCGTTTACATTAAGCGACAGAGGTCAGACGTTTAGAGAGTACTGGCGCTCCACTCTCTCTGCCTACCCAGTCTTTGCTTTTTCAGACATATGCAAGTTCACTCACAATTCGTTTCCTCACTGTGAAGCTCTTAGAGCGACGAATCCATGTATTGAAGAACAAAAGTTGCATGTCTTTTTTTACTTTATACAGTCAAGCTTTGCGAAGACAACCTGAGCTGACCACCCAATAATAACCCAACAATAATAACATCGACATCGACAAAGGCCGTGGGCGCCCCGCCCTGGGCCGGGCCTGGGCCGGGCCTGGGCCGGGCGGGCAGCCGGCTCCGATATTATCCTAGCATTTCATGGTCGGACACATTAAATGGTGTTTATTTTGATTTAGTGTTATCGCATTGTTTACTTTTATTGGTCTCTCGTGATTGTGGGACTACATTATGTTTGTACAACTGACTACACTCGACATTATTACAGGCTTACCTGCCACTAGACTATACTTGATACCTATTCATATATACATAGCAATGCGGTTTCATTGGAGTTTCATACCGCGAACGCCTAGGCTGTGGCATGAATACTTCCGTTTTCATTTCGATAGATTTATTAGAATACACATTAGAACGGCCAGTAGCCAATTACTTTAAATGCAGTACACGATATATACAGTGCACAATACGTAGGATTATGTACATAGCATATACACAACACAAACGAAAATATATAAAACAACATTCATACAATCGCCTCCCAATACTCCAGACATGCCCACATAATAGTCTGCCATCCATCCGCAAACAAATCGCAATCAGAGTTGGACTCCAAGAGATCATTGAACGCAGAGAGAGTGCGAGGGACGGGAGAGAATGATCGCGATTTAGTACGACAAGCCAAAATGCCGATATGGAAAAGAGACCGTGTTTCCTGGCGCGTGTGTGAGCTCTTCGAGTATTTGTAATATCGCGAAGTTTACAGTTACTCATAGCGACTAATTGATTGATAAACGGTGTTAAATCGACGTGCTCAAATCATCGATACAACGCCTATTCGATTATCGCGTGTAATTGTGTATCGAATTTGCGCGATCTCGCGGCGGGCGGCCGAGGGACTCGAGACCAGCTAGGGATGAGACGCATGCAAGATATATACTCAATTAACAATATGTACAAATAACAGTTTAATTAACTGTTTACAGATAAAACATTTGACCCCATATCTATCTATATAAGTAAATATATCGTTATCTAGTTACCATAACACAAGCTTTGCTTAATTTGGGACTAGGGCAATTTGTGTGGTATTATTGCTATTACTAAGTGAGTCACACGAGTCATGAAGCTTGCCATAGCGGTAGATCATAAGCTAGATTTGCACGTAGTGTTCCAGGAAAATCTATACATATTGTGTGCGGGTCAAGTCGCAGGCACAGCTAGTATAACATATATGTCAGCGCAGGCGCTGTGCTTGCTACCCCTCCCCCTCCCCTACTCTGTGGCCGCAGCCGAGGCACGTCAATGTCACGACATATTATGTAATGAGACGTTGACAGCTATCGCAGGCGGCAGATGCCAACGTCACTACGCATTAACGCGAACATCTCGCAGGTAGGAAGCAAAGGTGTTATAACAGATTTTTTTGTCGGAGATGACTTTTACTTTGGTTTGGACACATAGAAAAGATGAGTGAAGAAAGATTGACGAAACAGATATACAAAGCAAAAGTGTGTGCAAGAAGAGGCAGAGGAAGGCCACGTTCCAACTACCTGGATCAAATAGATCGGACTCTCAAGGACGGGAACGTTAAGAGTACCCGAAACCGACGAGCATGTATGAAGAGACTGATGAATGTGGACGAAGCGAAAGAGGTATGTAAGTCTAGAGAGAACTGGCGCTCTATACTCTCTGCCTACCCCGTTAGGGACTTGGCGTGATGATATGTATGTATGTATATGACTTTACATAGTTACAAAGGGGTAGGCAGAGGTGTATATGTAACACCCACACACCCACTTTCCGCCAGAGGTATATTAGGTGTCAACGTGACAGATGGCGAGTCCATCGCCGTTACTAAAGCATGATTATACATTATTATTATTAATATAATATATTAATAATTATACATTATTATTATTATTATTACTTACATTCAAGGGTCACTTCAAGAATCTCCTTGACTCAACTGGTAAGCCGGGGTGTGTGGGTAGTACTCACACACACAACCACATTCCACCAGAGTTATATTATAGGTGCCAACGTGACAGATGGCGAGACTATCACCGCTTCTCAAGCATAACTAGACCTGCGTCTCTGAATTTATTTTAATTTTAAGTAGATTCCCTCATTCAATCACTGTACTAAAAATGCTCATTAGTACAGCTGCAGCCGAACCACTAGGCCGCCAGGCCTCAAATATAGAGCAACTTACATACACACATATCCATATAATCACGCCGCGTCCCTAACTTGGTAGGCAGAAAGGGTAGGCAGAAAGGGTAGGGTAAGGGTAGAAGTAAGAACAACTTAAACGCGAGAAAAAGGCAACTCACGTATATAATACAATACGATAAGATAACATTATATGATACTCGTACATGCCTATGTAGACACGTGTGTTCAGGAGGTGTTATGTATCAGCTCTGACAAGCGTGGGGCACTTAACGATAAACACAAACAATTGCCAAACCAAATGGCCATTACATCGAATACCTATTTTATTGAAGCAACAAAAACCCAACACGCATGCGCTATTAGTCAGCTATGTTAATAACTCGCCCGCCATACTCTGCGTGTGCACTACCATTCCTTACTAGAATACATACATTTATTTGTTAGATTTTTCCTAGTATATCTATCTCTGTTTCAAAATTTCATCCAGAGGCAACGAGCAACGAACATCCTCACAAAATTTCATTCACATTTATGATATTACCAAGTGGTAGCCGAGTGGCTCGAGGAGTTGCCTGCGACACAAAGGTCGCAAGTTGGCTACACTACGGCTAGGCTATAACTGGATATAATTAGTGTACAAATGAGTTTTTCTGAACTTAACTACATAACAGTGATTGAACACACCACGAGCTTTACGGTAAAAGGAAAACATCGGGAGGAAACCTGCATACGTCTGAGAAGACATTCAAAGGCGTATGTATAGTCGTGCTTGAGCAACGGCGATGGACTCGCCATGCCACGTTGGCACCTAAAATATATATCTGTCGGAAGTTGCGTGAGTGGGTACTACCTATATACCCCTGCCTACAACTTCGGGGGCCCTTGTGGGAAGGATAACAATAATTTTGTTAAATTGATTCACAACTAGAAACTGTGACCCCTAATTATTTTAGTATCCCCATGGGAAATCCGATCGAGTACAAAAAGACTGAACTGGGTGTGTGTGTGCTACCCACCTCTGCCTACCCTAATGGGAAAGCGTGAAGATATAAGACGTATATTATCACGCCTCACGCCTTCCCACAAGGGTCCCCTAAGGGGTAGGCAGAGGGGTAGGTATAGGTAACACCCACCGACCCACTTTCCGCCAGAGGTATATTAGGTGCCAACGTGACAGATGGCGAGTCCATCGCCGTTACTCGAGCACGACTATACATACGCCTTTTTGAATTTCTTCTCAGACGTATGCAGGTTTCCTATCGATGTTTTCCTTCACCGTTCAGCTCGTGGTGTGACTAATCACTGTACTTAAGTTCAGAAAAACTCATTGGTACAGTCGGTATTCGAACTTGCGACCTTTGCGTCGCAGGCAACCGCTCGAACCACTCGGCCACCACGGCTCTTATTTACGGCACGACGTATATTATAATTCATATATTTTGAAGCACGTAATATTGTACCAAATGTATGAAATCAAAAATGGATAGATTGTCTCTTCCAGTGATTGCATATGCGATCCATACAGCGAGATCATATTTGCCTGTATTTATAAGTTGTATTAGAGCCGCTCTAGTTTATTTAATGAATACAACAATGGTCTCTGCGCAGCATCCGCTCGCAGTGCCCATAGCCCATAGCCCATAGAACAAAAGGCACACGCACGTCACTATAGTTATCTGTTGCAATAAACTGCTTGACGGATCGCTACTGGCGGCGCCCACCAGGGGTCCGTGGGCACACCAATGGGTCCACAAGCTGTGCCGTACTCTAACACTGCATACTAGCTCCCTGCGCCGGCTTCACACGGGCACAATTATTAACTATTCATATGTTTTGTTATATTCTAGTGTCGCATCAGGTCATTGCAACCAATTTACATTGCTTACATAAATCCTTAACATATAGTGAAAAATACACTATTAATCGACATTCGACATATATTCCTAAATATACAAATTTTTCTGATAATCCTTACAAAACATAAACTTGTAAGGTGTTTAGATTTTTCTGATGAGAAATGTAGTGCAGCTAAACCTTGGCCATGAATCACTCTGTCTTTTGGTTAAAACCGCAATTTAATCTAACCAAACAGGCTAGCGCTTATCATTTACCACATCCACAAAACGGCTTCTACTCTCTAATCTCCTATAACCTCATATGATAATAAACTATTCTACGGAACCCTAGGGGACAGTGCGTCGCGACATGCTTGTCACGTCAAGGGTATTTGTCGCCTGCAACTTTTTGTGGGGACCCTTTGTTCCGAGCCTGTTACCAATTAATTGGAACAGTTTTTTAGACACTGATAACCATCGGACGCATTCTTGGTCCCAATCATTTAGCTCTTGTCACACGGTGACGCGCCAACGATAGTGTATGGGGTTCCATGCATCTATACTCAAATAAAAGAGACAGAGATCGTCTGTTTAAACATGCTAATCCCAAAAACTACTGAGCCGAAATCAAAGGATCTTTTGCATTAGGTAGTCCTTAAAGACGCTGATAATTAATTAACGCGAGTGAAACCGCAGGGCACAGCTAGTGAGGTAAAAAGCTTTTATTCAATACTAGCAGTCCGTCCCGGTTTCGCACGGATGAACATAAGATTTTTTTACAAAATAGCCTATGTCACTCAGGGTGAATGTAGCTTTCCAATGGTCAAAGAATTTTTCAAATCGGTCCAGTAGTTTCGGAGTCTATTCAATACAAACATACTTACATACAAATCTTTCCTCTTTATAATATTTTTTAATATGGCATACACGCAACGCACGAGCGATACCTGTTGTTGTATGCGCTCATAGCCGGCGGTGCCCGCTTACCATCATGCGGGCCGCAAGCCTTTATTATCTTAGTGGTATATAAAATACATGGTATACAAATATATGATTTGATAATATATAATAATACATAATATGTGTTACTGTGTTCCTAATTAAAGTAAAATAAAATATAATAATAATATTATTAAAATATACACAAATAATATATCCTCACGCCTTTCCACAAGGGTCCGCGAAGGGATAGGCAGAGGTGTATAGGTAATACCCACACACCCACTTTCCGCCAGAGGTATATTAGGTGCCAACGTGACAGATGGCGAGTCCATCGCCGTTACTCAAGCACGACTATACATACGCCTTAGCAGAATGTCTTTCTCAGACGTAATGCGGGTTTCGTAAAGCTCGTGGTGTGACTAATCAAATAAATAAAATAATATTACGATTTGCGCGGTTAAGCAGCATTATACATGGATAATATAGGTTGGTGGTCTGGTGTATTATGTACTAGATATATAGATAATAGCAAGGTTGGTGGTCTGGTGTATTATGTACTAGATATATAGATAATAGCAAGGTTGGTGGTCTGGTGTATTATGTACTAGATATATAGATAATAGCAAGGTTGGTGGTCTGGTGTATTATGTACTAGATATATAGATAATAGCAAGGTTGGTGGTCTGGTGTATTATGTACTAGATATATAGATAATAGCAAGGTTGGTGGTCTGGTGTATTATGTACTAGATATATAGATAATAGCAAGGTTGGTGGTCTGGTGTATTATGTACTAGATATATAGATAATAGCAAGGTTGGTGGTCTGGTGTATTATGTACTAGATATATAGATAATAGCAAGGTTGGTGGTCTGGTGTATTATATACTAGATATATAGATAATAGCAAGGTTGGTGGTCTGGTGTATTATGTACTAGATATATAGATCATAAATAAAATATGTACACTGTTTTGAAGTCCTAAGGTGTACTTGTGTTCTGGACGGTTGTGGGTTCGATCTCATTACTTATAATATTGGTGTTACGTAGGTGTTGAATAGGGGATACAATTTAATATTTTTTTGTGACATTAAGCATCAAGCTAATATACTTATAGGTGCCGAAAGAGGAACACTTCATGAGTACAAGTTAATAACTATATTTACAACTTTACAGGTGTCACTCCAGGAGAGGTAATTAGAATATGTTTGTTTATCAAACACAAAGCATAAGTCCAGCACATATGGCCAGTGTCAGGCGGGGGCCAGCGAGGGTCTGCTGACTTGACGTCGTGTTCACTACTGGGTGGACCACCAGTGGGCGCATAGTCCTATTTTGATTCTGGGGATATCTCCACCGCCTTGCCCACTTGTGGCCTGCTGGCTTCCTCAGCAGAGGCTTGGGTGCGGTGAGGGAGTTACGGCTTTTGATGGGGCCGAACATTTCGAAGCTCAACGAGCCTTCTCCTTTGAACTCTATGCGTATGAACAAGTTGACATTGGGGGCGATGGTCCGGATGGCGTCGTCAGATATGAACGTGGGTCGCAGGTGGGGCGCGGGCGTGGGGCGGGCGGCGCCCTTGGCCATCCTCTCCGTCACCGGGAAGTACCTGATCACTTCATCGGGGGTGTCGCCGAAGTGGCCGAGTGGGAGTTTTTCGTGCATTTTGATTTCGTCTGGACTGTGGTATACGACCGCCTTGCTCCGCGCCGTGCATTTCACCTGGAGCACAGGTCAGGTTACGTCAAGGACTTCAACTAGATAATGCACAGGTGTAGTGCGCTTTTAGACGAATTTCTTATGTGTTAGACTTCTCGCTAATGTCATTGCCGTACAAATAATACAGGTGTCAGAGAAAAAGAGCAGTTGACTTCTGAAGTGAAAAGTGTTAAATATATCCTCATGATGATGCAGTAAAAGAAATAGCTCCAGACATACACATTATTAAAGAGATAAATACTTACTCCAAAATATTGTTTTATGAGTTTCTCTGAAACTATCAGTACGAGAAAAACACCTAGTATTTTCTGAAGCAGCTATTTGTGCAAAGAAATGTATCCTCTCACTGCTGCCTGCCACATGTGTTGTACTGTTGTACCAACTGTCCTATTTCCTAAGACATCCTAACTTAACACTTCCTAAGACGTTCCTGTATATCTTTATCTATAAATTGTATTCTTTATTCGTTTTCGTGATGTCTAAAAGATTTAAATTTGAGGGAAGGCTAAACAATAATAGTATATTAAGCTGCCAATGGGTTACCTTCAGCAAGATGCAGTCGCAGCCATTAATCAACATATCGTATAGATTAATCTGAAATACGAAACAATCATTAATCGGTTGTTGTCCACTTCGTCACTACTGTACACCTACTGTGCGTTGATATCTGTGTGTACTCGTGTACATACCATAGTAGAACGAACTTGAAGTTTTCCCTGGAGAGTACATCAAGGAGTTCATCAAAAAGGGTGTGAAAAGATTCCTGCAGGGTCGGCGACGCGCGATTGCAATTGGTGTTGCAAGCGTTCTTAGACGGCGGTAACCGCTTATCATCAGGCGGACCGCCTGTTTGTTTACCACCATTATGGTTTAAAAAAAAGTGTAATAGATTCGATTCCCGCAGGTAACAAATATTTAAGGTGGGCAAAAAAGCTGTAAATGTATAGCTTTTTTGCCACAATTAAAGACACAATTATATGACAGTCGCGGTCCGTCCCGGCTTCGAACGAGAGGACAATTTTTTTTTTAGAATAGAAAATAATATCCTATGTCACTCAAGATGAATGTAGCTTTCCAATGGTGGAAGATTTTTTCAAATCAGTCCAGTACTTTTTGAGCCAATTCGTTACAAACATACTTACATACATATCTTTCCTCTTTATAATATTAGTATAGATAAACAATGCGAGTGCGGTAACCGCTTACTATGCGATTTCCTTGACGTCACCGTGGTGATAGTGACGCGTCCATGAGTAATAACAAAGAGCCACCTTGTATGTGAACCCTCCTGTCTGGTCGGGCTTGTGCACAATGCTGGTGTGCTCCCTGTAAAGCAGTTTCCTATCGTAGCTCTCGCACCCGCCATCCACCTCGTACCGCGTGTCAACTGGGAAACAAAGCCATTCGGCATCAATTCAGCCCACATTCACCCACTGAGACCTACATAGTTTTACGCCAGTGCTCTCTGCCATGAGCCAGTTCAATGACATCGGCCCAATAGCGGCTGATCTGTCTGTCTGTAGCCTTCTGTTTCTCGGCCAACATTAGATTACCACGCTGCCCCTCTGCACCCCAACTTTTCCCCCACTTATGTCTTTGTGATGTGTCTAGTCTTGTTATGGAAACGATAGCCATAGATTTATTATAGAGCAAAGTCAAATGTCATTATATGCAACACACGATGATTGACCGTCCAATATTCGAGTTCTCTTACGGAACGCTAACTCGGTTTCTTTCGCAACATAGACTTGTTCACTTTAAAAATGGAGCGTGAGCGTGGACAGAAAGAGATCCGTCTCAACAGGTGATCTGCCACTTCGTGACGTGACGCGTCCACTAGGATATTTCCAACAGGGCTCGCTCCATTGCCGGTTGCAAGTAATGTCATTAGTAGTAAAAATATGTTATTTGTATGTAATGTCACTTACGTTTTATGATGTTATGTTGGCTATTGAAACAAATGATATCGTTAAAAATATTATGCGTCGTTAACCCAATATAATAATAATAATCATTTATTTGCAAAAAACATGGTATAAATTTGGTGTTAATAAATAAATAATTTTGTACATACATGTTTTGCCGAGTTTTCAGCATGCAAATCCAGGTTAGTGTTAAAAAAATTCTTTAACACTATAAAAGTTATTGTCATTCAACCACTTATACAGTTGAACTTTAAATTGCCTATGGCTTAATAACTTAAATTCACTAGGTAACTTATTAAATACTCTAATACACATGAACATACAACTTTTACTATATTTACTTAACCTAGGAATTTCACTAATGACAAGTCTGCATGGATCTCTACGATTTCGCGCGCAAACGCCATCTATTGTTTGAATATATATACATATATATATTTAAATCTACATGTAGTAAGTGGAAAGGAAACTGAGTCTTTAGCACTCCATATTATTGAATATAAGCTCGGTGTGTGGTAACAGTGATGTTATATTAAAATGACAGTTATTTCCAAATGTATATGAAAAATAAAGTACGGTACGGTACTGAGACCAAAAATATACTTTGTATAATTTTGTCTCCGTCTACCAATCTGTCTGTTTGTTTATACTCATCTCAGAAACAGAACCGATTTTGAACCTACTATCAGTGGCAGATAGCTTATGTTATAAGGCAAAACGTACAGTGATTAGTCACACCACGAGCTTTACGGTGAGGGTAAACATCGAGAGGAAACCTGAATAAGTTTGAGAAGCAATTCATAGGCGTATGTATAGTCGTGCTTGAGTAACGGCACTGGACTCGCCATGCATCGCGTTGGCACCTAAAATATATCACGGTGTAAAGTGGGTGTGTGGGTACTACCTACACACCCCTGCCTGCACTTGTGGGAAGGCGTGAAGATACTATTATTATTAAACTAGCGGCCCGTCCCGGCTTCGCACGGGTGAACATACATTTTTTGAACATTTTGGCAATTTTTTTTTTCTTGCAATTAAAATAGCCTATATTAAACAGTGATAATGTAACATTAAATAGTGAAAGATTATTTTAAATCGGTCCAGTACTTTTTGAGCTAATTCCTTACAAACATACTGCCATACAAATCTTTCCTCTTTATAATATTAGTATCCTCACGCCTTCCCACAAGGGTCCCCGAAGGGGTAGGCAGAGGTGTATAGGTAATACCCACATACCCACTTTCCGCCAGAGGTATATTAGGTGCCAACGTGACAGATGGCGAGTCCATCGCCGTTACTCAAGCACGACTATACATACGCCTTTGAATTTCTTCTCAGACGTATGCAGGTTTCCTCTCGATGTTTTCCTATAATATTAGTATAGATAATGTTTAATCATCAAGTGTCTATAAGCACTCACACGGCGTGATCCTGTACGCGTTAGTGTCCAGCTTATCTATATTAAGCCACGCGCTGGTGTCCGACGTCATGTGGTACTCGTCATCTCCGATGGCCTTGGCTGACGATTTTCTAGTTTCCTTGAAGAATTCGTGCACGGGCGTCGCTATTATGGGGTCTTTGCCAGCTTTCCTGGAAATTAAACATGTATTATATTTGTACACGACTTGCCACGAGCGTCCTTTTTGTTATACAACAAGGGTGACAGACAAGCATACGGCCCACCTGATAGGAAACCGTTACTGCAGCCTATTTACGCTTATAATACCGAAGTATCACTTGCCCGTTGCCACTCTGTGTTCGGAGAGTTATACTGTGTTGGCAACATAATGGGACTAATCCCTCTGCTGCCAACACAATATTACAATCCTCCCTCCCCAAAGAGCTTGGAACTACTGGAAACCTTATTCACCGCGTAGGAACACAACACAAAAAAATGTGTTATTTGTCTACGGACTTCTATAAGGTGGAGGTCCTGCCCCAGTCGGGCAGCTCCGAATTCGAACGGGAAGCCCGTTATGCCCTACCTCTCTTTAAAATTATTAAACTAGCTACTCATACCTACTTCAATTTCATTTCAAGCTTATGGATACTTACAGTGATTAATTACACCACGACCTATACGGTGAAGGGAAACGTCTGAGAAGAAACTCAAAGTCGGATGTCTAGTCGTGCTTGGGAAACGGCGATGGTCTCGCTGTAACGTTGGCACCTAAAGTATATCTGCGGCGGAAAGAGTGCTGATAAACCCTTACCCTCCTATTCCTGACGATATTGAACATTGGCCTTTACCGTGCAGCTGAATGATTACCTATAACCGTATCCAGGTTTGGTGACCTCGTGTACCCAAGGCAGATAAGTCATGACGTCGATGAAGCGGGATGGAGCGGCGCACCCGGGACCGTGGAGACTCAAGCCGACCTGAAATAACCATAAAATAGTAAAAGCCGTGGTGGCCGAGTGGTTCGAGTAGTTGCCTGCAACACAAAGTTCGCAAGTTCGAATCCCGACTGTAGGTACCAATGAGTTTTTCTGAACGTCTCATCACGAGCTTTACGGTTAACGAAAACATCGAGAGGAAACTTGCACACGTCTGAGAGGCAATTCAAAGGCGTATGTATATTCGTGCTTGAGTAACGGCGACGGACTCGCCATCTGTCATTTCTGTCTGTCTGGACATTAACAAATCAAATCAAATCAAATCAAATCAAATCAAATCAAAATCTTTTTATTTCACATAGGCCCAGGTGGGCACTTATAAAACGTCGAAAAAAGAGCACGGTTCGGGTTGGTCGCTTCCATGGAGAAGAACCGGCAAGAAACTCCATGGTTACTCTTTTCAAATCATTAGGCATATACAACAATAATATTTTTTCGTTACAGCAATAGTACCCAAGTATGGGGGAACAACGTAGGCCCGACAATAGGTCTTTGCTTACTATACAAAGCATACATAAAACAAGATAATTATAACAATGTTAGCAAGATCTAAGAATCTTCAAAGCCTACAATGTTCTCACATTCACAATTTAGACAAATTAAACAAGTGACACAAATATTGTCATCAGTACTGTAACTAATTCTGGTCAAGATATTGAATAAATTAAAATAAAAAAAAGTAAAATTATTATTGTAAAAAAAAACCCCGAAATGAGAAAAGAAAAGATTCAGAATAGTTAGAGACAATAACAAATTCTGAGTGGGAGATCCGTTCTGCTACATGTTCTATCTTTCTTCGTTTGCACGTGATCCCGAGGGTTGGGGTCAGGCCTGCGGACGTGGGCAGTCAAGCCTCGGGTTCAACTCACAATCATCCAAGCTCCGGTGGTATTGGACGCCATCACCATCCCGCTGTCCCAGATGCAAGTCTTCTTCATGTTCACAGCGTAACCACACACCAAGCTCTCCATTGATCTCCTGCTTGACTCCTTCTGCAACTGTTATAAAGGAGGGCATACACAATATTATTCAAATAGTTTCAAGCTATAGCCTACTTAAATATCTGGCCGATTGGGGCCGAGTAAACTAGTCGCCTGCAACATCAACATTGGTGCGAGCTGCTGATTCGAGCTCCGGGCAATTACTTTTTTCTAAGCTTATGTAGTGATTTACCATCCAGAGGTATAGATAGTGCCTTCCACGAAGACGCGCCCCACCATTTTCTAGTCGCGGGGGGTTGCGGGGAGTATGACCCGAGTCCATTAATTGTATTGTGCGTGTGCACTCATCACAGGTATGCATACAGGTACAGTGTGTACTGACAATACTCAAACATTAGTGGAAGGTTGCACACTTACACGATGAAGAATGGTGGGGCGCGTCTCCGTGGATGGCACTAGCTATAACGTTATAGCTCTCAACTACTCTACTCAACTCACAACTACTCAAGAACTTCTGTACACGTGTACAGAAGTTCTTGAGTAACTGAGACAAACACGCCATCAGTTACGTTGGCAACTATATAGCCTGGCGATTGGCGAAAATTAGGGGTTGTTGCACATCTGTCCTCCCCTTCGCGGAGCTGAGGGCACTCACCCCTGACTTGTTGTAGAACTCCTCGCATAAAGCAGGCTTCAGGTATTGCACTTGATACGCCACCTTTTCCAACAATTTGTTCTCTGAAATAAATAATGTATTTGATTAATGATGCTCATACGTTTGAGAAGAAATTCAATGTATGTATGTATAGTCGTGTTTGAGAAACGACGATGAACTTTCCATCTATCACGTTGGCACCTAAAATATATCTACAGCGGATAGTTGGTGTTCGGATATTAATATTATAAACGTATCTTCCCTTTAGGGACCTTTGTGTGAAGGCGTGGGGATATATTAATGATGCTCAAATAACTGTCTAAGCTAGGTAGGTAGGTAGGTAAACAGAGGTAGGGCATAACGGAGTTTCCCGTTCGAATTTGGAGCTGCCCGACTGGGGCAGGACCTCCACCTTATAGAAGTCCGTAGCCAAATAACACAATTTATCGTGTTGTGTTCCTACGCGGTGAATAAGGTCTCCAGTAATGAGCTCTTTGGGGAGGGCGGAGGATAGTTATATTGTGTTGGCAGCAGAGGCATTATTCCTATGATGCTGTCAACACAGTATAACTCTCCGAAAATAGAGTGGCAGCGCGCAAGTGATACTTCGGTATCGTCCATCAGGTGGGCCGTATGCTTGTTTGGCACTCTTGTAGTATAAAAAAAAACAAAAAAACCTTTCATTGGATGCTGTAAGTTATCTAATCTCATGTCACTGACCTTGTAAGCGGTTATTAGTAATAATGGACACCTGGAGCAATAGAGTGATCCCACAAGTATTCCTCTTCTTAAGATAATATCCTCACAACGTGCTGGGTAACAGTGGATGTTGTACACGTGTGAAAAGGGAGTGGATTCCTCAGGATGTGAGTCGTGGAAGGGAGGAGGAAGCCTCAGCCTAGCCTCACGATGCTTACCATCAGTATAGCCGAAGGCGTACATGACACTGGACGCGTTGTACAGGTAACTGGGCCAGCACACCGAGCGGATTGAAACTGCCAACAAACAATGAAATAATTTGACCAAAACTATTTATGGTGTTAGCTACTCATATTATAACCTAGCTGTGCCCGCGACTTCGTCCGCGTACAGTTAAAAAAATCCGTTCAGTTCGGTTCTGTTTATGAAATAAAAGTAGCTTAAGTTACATTAGCTATCTGCCAGTGAAAGTCCCGTCATCAACCGGAACAAACTGTTTTTTTTATAAATAATAATATATATATCCTCACGCCTTCCCATAAGGGAGGCCTACCCCTTCGGGGATGATATGTGTATAGGTAACCCTTCGGGAACCCTTTTGGGAAGGCGTGATGATATAAAAGCAGCTAACATTGGACCTCCTCCACGTTGAGCTCTAGGAGGGCGACGGAGTGCTGCGTGTAGAGGTCGTAGTCTGCGTGCACGTGCCTCTTGGCCACCGACAGCTCCACGGGACTCCCGGCCCTCTCGATGAACATCGCCTTGCTGTCGTGCCTGAGGCAATGGAGCTACCATCATATTTATTTATACATTATTAGTACCCTAAAAACCAATTACACTAATTAGTAATCATAGTAACCTCATTCATACACTCATCTCACAATACTCCAGCCATGCCGCCATGATAGCCTTCCATCCGTCCGTGACACGTCACAGTCAGGGTTGGACTTCAAGAGGGCATTGAGCGCAGTGAGAGTGCGAGGTACAGAGCAGTGTGCACGTGATACTGTGCGATGTGTGCCCACTGCGAACAGTCTGTGGCTCCTGGCGCGTGTGTATTTATCAGGCACAAAAAGCCTTGATAACTCACTGTGTAGCTCTGGAGCATCTGATTTTCCATGTAGTATCTTACACGTGGTTATTATTTGGTCATATTTCCTTCTTACCTCCAGAGAGTTATATTCTAAAGAGCCTAGAAGGAAACCAGGAGGATACATGAAGGGATATAAAAAATGGCTGTGCAATTTCGAATTTAACAATACAGTATTATATAGGAAGACCACGTACCAAGTACCTAGATCAAATCGAACGCTCAAGGATACGTCAAGAGTACTCGAAACCAACGGGCGTGTATGAAGAGACTGATGAATGTGGACGAAGCGAAAGAGGTATGTAAGTGTAGAGAGAACATAAATAACTACCGCAACGAGCATGCTATATACATGTAAAATCAATTAAGTTTTTTTTAAGGCATTAATAATTTAAAAAAATTACCACGTCGGTGAAAGACATCGCCCCTTATTGTAAAAGCTTCTCGTAATTTGTGTGTGCGTGTGTGGGTACTACCTGTACACCTCTGCCTACCCCTTCGGGTTCTTGTGGGAAGACGTGAGGAATTATTAAAACATAAAAAACCCCAAATATCGTGCATGTGTTTGTGTTAATACTGAAGCCAAATCAGGGGAAGTCTGGCTGGCTGTTCGTGTTCTAGGTATCAGCAAAGAACCTTTTATCCCTGATGACCCTACAAGTGTCTCACGTCAGTATATATTCTGGTATCTTGGCGATATCCTCGGCATTCCCGAGCGCGAAGTTGTTCTTGATGAGCACGATGCCAGTGAGCGCGACCTGCGGGCCCTCCCCGTGGTCTACAACAAGCACCTGCTCACTGTATATTTATATATAATACAGTTAGCCTTTGAGATCAACACAGGTGACATAAAAATATAAATATACCCTTCCCCTAAGGGTCCCCGAAGATTCAAGAAACTTTCCGCCAGAGATATATTTTAGGTGTCAACGTGACAGATGGCGAGCCCATCGCCGTTACTCAAGCACGTCTATACATACTTTGAATTGCTTCTCAGAAGTATGCAGGTTTCCTCCTAATGTTTTCGTTCACCTTAGAGCTCGTGGAGTGACTAATGACGATCTTTGTGTCGCAGGTAACTGCTCAAACCACTCGGCCACCACGGCTCTCTCAGCAAATTATGTAGCGCTTATAACGTAAAGAAAACGAAAACGAAAAAGACCTTAACATCAAGATTTATGAACATGTGCTACTGACAGAAGTAGACCCTGAGGACCCCGAGCCAGCAGAACAGGCCCGACTCCCCAATGTTGCCCTCCGTGAAGTGTGCGTCCCTGGTGGAGTCGCAATTAGGATTCCTGACGTGATCCTCGTACTCCACACTGCTGCCCACTGGAGAACCAATTTACTAGCATTACGTTAACGTTACACAAAAATCTTACGACCCTCTTCTACTTGTCGTGATAGCAGTAAAAGGAGCGAACGATTCTCCATTCTGCGAAGACTGCATAAGATGGATTGGTTTCACGAGTGGGTCAATAGATGTCGCTGATTCTTTGTGTCAGTTTCTAGATCGCGCTATTAGGTCTTGCGTGACCTGACTATACTATATACTATATATATATATATATATATGTATTTTTTTTTTTAACTGACCGTTTTGTTTCTGATACTAGACAAGTAGACATTGATTTCTACATTTCCACACAATTAAATTGGGCCCTAGTTTTATCTCATGATTGAGCTGAGCCTCCACTCTAGGCTTTATCTACGTAAAATCCATTTTTATTTTTTCATTATTATCTGATTACAAGTAGTAGGTACCGGCCATGAACGCATCCTTAACCGCTCTGCCTCTTTATAATATTACCAGAGGGCATAATGTATATTATTAGTAACAAGTAGTTCCAGTTGTCGTTAATAGTAATCATATTTTAGGTGCCAACGCAACAAATGGCGAATTTGTTACATTTCCGTTACTATAAGCACGACTATACATACCTACGCCTTTGAATTGCTTCTCAAACACATTCAGGTTTTCTCTCGATATAAAATAAAAATAAATATCCTCACGGCTTCCCACAAGGGTCCCCGACGGGGTAGGCAGAGGTGTATAGGTAATAACCACACACCCACTTTCCGCCAGAGATATATTTTATATATACCTATCTCTATTTCTCTTCTATACTCATATTTCTTATAAATTCATACAAATTACTCACAAAATAATATGATGACGAAGAAAATCCGACCATTGTGCACCCGCATGGTGACTGATTGCAAATGTTTTCATCAACGATGTCAATGGAGCGTGTCACCAGCTTGCCGCCATTGCACGCGCGGCTGAGTGGAACTGCCGCCGGAAGCTGCGGCATTACTCACGTTATTACACAAACAAATAATTGGATACAGGATAACATTGTCCTAACTGGCGGCTTCATGACAATACAGGATGTCTCCAAAATAGGACAGGTGTCTTCTAGATGCTACAGGGTGTGGTCAATATATCCTCACGACAGTAAACAAATCCAGATCTAAAGATAACAAAATTATATCATTATTAAAGTATCCGAAAATGGTTTTAAAGGGTTTTTCTGAAACAATTCAAATGTTAAAAAAATTTGAACGTAGATTCTACACGTAGTTAACGTTACAGTAGATTAGCAGTCGGACGTTGTCCTTCTCTGCCTCTTCTTGACACACAATTTCGCACTGTATCATCTTTCTTATATCTTCACGCCTTCCCACAAGGGTCCCCGAAGGGGTAGGCAGAGGTGTATACGTAATACACCACACACCCAATTTCCGCCAGAGATATATTAGGTGCCAACGTGACTGATGTCGAGTCCATCGCTGCCCATCCATCTTAATTCATTCATCTATTTCTATATGACCAAACGTAACATGACTTTCTTCATCTTTACAATCACCACTGCCCCACAAGAGAACCCAACTGAAAAATCTCATTAGGACGTGGTTTTTGAACGTGCAATGTTGAGTACATTGCTTGTACTTAAGCCACCGCGGCCCTTATTAAGCTCAACGTGTGTATATTTTTACGGAGCAGATCGTAAAGGTGCGTGGTAATTAATGTCCTCGGCGTGGGAACTAATTAGGCCCCGGGGCGCGGCTGATTGCCTTCGGGGAACTGATCCCATGCGCACCTCCTGGTGACAAGCAGCGCTGCCACACGTACAGACAGACGCATGTTATTGGAAATTCAATTACCTGCATTTTCAGATTTATTTGTCTGTGGATTGGCGCGGAATTCGAAATTCAAATACAGTCATTTGACGGTAGAAAGTTTTTTGTTTTTGTGAAATTGAGGCAGTTTAAACTGAAAATTCGTACAGTTTCCGAGAATGAGTTACATTACATATATATATATATATCCTCACGCCTTCCTACAGGGGTCCCTGAAGGGGTAGACAGAGGTATATCATAAAATAACACTGCGCAAACAACACCCAATATGACGTGTACGGGCCTAACATTTTCATACAAATCTCCAATTTCATAGGTAAAGACCTAATATTAGATAGAGCTGGTGCTCTACTCTAGGCGCTCCTACGAGGGACTCGGCGGAATGTTATGCAAATACGTAGTATATCTAGACAGTTTAGAGTTTACGTAAGACTTTGGCGATCACATAACACCTTACTCTGTTATTAACTCACTCAATTGTAATTAAATTCATTACGTATTGAGACGCCACGTTGGCATCCAAGTAAATTTGTGACGAAAAGAGGGCTTTAGCAACCTCTGCCTACCCCTTTTAGGACTCTTGTAAATATTCAGGTAAAACCAACAACTTTCTGACTTTTTCGTTAAACCAAAGCTTAGCAAATAAATTTATTAAAAATAGATGTAAAAACGCCTGAGTTCAACAAGCAACATTGAAAGACGCACCAACCGTACCCCAACAGATGCAAATGAACAATTGATTTACCGACAATTGTGTCCCAGCTGCTGCCTTAGCTCCCGCCAGTTAATTACCGCCGCCTCCTGGCAGCCGTGGTCGTGCTCCGATACTGCACAAACCTGAATTATAATTACTAATCGATGCTAAAACATGCATTGCTTTTTGTTCCTCAAAATAGGACTTCTACGCTGTGTGCATGCAACAGATACATACATAAGGTTTCCAGTAATGAGCTCCTTGGGAGGGGGAGGATTGCTATTTTGTATTGGCAGCAGACGGATCAGTCCCATTATGCTGCGAACACAGTATAACTCTCCGAACACAGAGTGGCAACGTGAAAGTGATGCTTCGGTATTGTAAGCGTAAATAGGCTGCGGTAACCGCTTTCCATCGGGTGGGCCGTATGCTTGTTTGCCACTCTTGTTGTATAAAAAAAACAACGTGGTCTGATATGCACAGGTCCACTGTTCTAAGGCCAGATCTACCGCTTGAATGACAGTAGCCTAGACGCTAATAATACCACAAAAATTGATGGTGTGCTAGAATCAGGCTTCAACGCCATGTTTGCGCAGTCATATCGTCCAAAGAGAGGTCTCTTAAAAGCAGTGCTATTTGACCAACAGACACTTTTGCTTTAAAGTTTTGTTAGGCGTTATATACTTATCGTATCAACAGATTGTCATTAGAAAATAAAGCAGGTTAAGAAATAAGTAGATTTTTTTTTAATTGCTATCTTTGTGCCTTCCCACAAGGTTACTGGAAGGGGTAGGCAGAGGTATATAGTACCGACGAACCCACTTTTCGCCGGAGATATAGTTGCCAATGTCGCAGAAACACTACTATAAACATGTCTAGTTTAAATTTCTTCTCAAACCTAAGTAGGGTTCCTCTCGATGTTTTCAATCACAGTAAAACTTGTGGTATATCACTGTACTTAAGTTTAGAAACTCATTAGTACAATCGGGATTCGAACTTGCGATCCTGATGTTGCAGGCAACTACTCGAACCACTCGGCCATCATGGCTTTTCATATTGAAACGAGGAGTGAAACAAAACAATAGATGACCTTGTGTTGGTACACTTAACGGCAAAATTGTCTAGATCCCTGCCTTCCTAGAAATATTCCCAATATATTTGATAAATGTCTTACAAGCTAAAGCACAGAGAGATCGCATTATAATGGTCTTTACGATAAGCCAAGATAGGCTTATCAGATTAACTACGCGGGAGATACAACAGTGGATTATACACTTTATTGTTTACACAATAAATGTACTTTTTGATTGTCGGTTTGAGAGGAAGATTACAGGTATATAAACAGAGTGAACAGTTCTTGAGCAGGATTGTGTCAGGCACAGAGTATCAATGGAAATGTTAGTGATACTGCCAAGGTTAACATTAACCTCAGCTAATGGGTTCCGTATGCATTGAAAGCTTTAACAAAAGGCGTAATAGTGTGGATAACACGAATCCGAGTGACCACGAACCTCTGGAGTGGCGACCAACGAAGATCACAACATATATTTTATTCTGTTCACTCCACGAGCTTTATGGTGAAGGATATAGATAGAGAAGAATATATCTCTAGAAAACGGGGTGTGTGGGTACCACGTATGCTCCTCTGCCTAGCCTTCTGGGACCCTTGTGTGAAGGCGTGGGGATATTTATATTTATATATACCGTTCACTCCGTTTTAGGACCTGTCGAGGTCACGTCACCTCAAAACTAATATACTTACATACCTAATCTGTACCTACGTCGTAAGCAGTTGGCGAGTCCCTAACGGGGTAGGCAGAGAGTATAGAGCGCCAGTTCTCTCTAGACTTACACACCTCTTTCGGTTCGTCCACATTCATCAGTCTCTTAATACATGCTCGTCGGTTTCGAGAACTCTTAACGTTCCCGTCCTTGAGCCTCTGCTCATGGCCTACCAAGCTGTGATGAAAAAAAAATTTGAATATTTAGTTCCTGAGATTACTACTATAAACCTCTTTCAAATATTGGTATATACATATACATCACACCAGCACGTAAACAATCAGATTTTCATCGTTAGTTGCATGCGTGATACTAAATCCCAGTAGACGTAGACACTGTGTCGCTGTGTGTACGTTGTTGGAAACGGCATCTCAGTTGTTGAGAGCATCTGATATTGGTTCACGTTTCGATACAATTTGAGATAGAACATTAGTTACAAACAGACTTACTCTTGTAAACGTAATTAAATGTATTCAACAGTCTTTAACCAAAATAAATATTATATTTGAGGACAAAAAGGTGTATCTTTACATTTAACTTGGTGTTTGTAATATAATGTATTTGAGCGAGAAAGAGGTGGTATACGTACTGTTCGGGGTGACGCTGCTGTTCCTGGTGATGGTGTACCTGCAGCTGTGCGACCTGGTCATCAGTAGATATGTCCTCTACTTATTTGGTGAGCGATCATCACATTCCACTTGCTTGTAAATGTCCTTGGAACCCAAAGAGCAATACAAAACACAAAAGTTCCAATGTGACAGCTGGCGAGACTGCCATATGAAAGATTAAGAAATGACAATGAAGGAAGCGCATAAAAAAATAATTAAAAAGAATTAGGTATAATCGTTCTTTTTATACTTACATATTAGCTTGCGACTTATCCGCGTGGAATAAAAAAAAACAAATTCTTCAGTTTCTGAAAAAAGAATTGCCTAAGTTACTCCTTTTCACATCAGCTACCTGCCAGTGAAAGTCCCGTCAAAATACCCTGAACAAACAGACAGACAAAAAATAAAACAAAATATATTTTGGTATTTGTACCGTGTATATTATAAATGTAGTAAAAAGCGGTTACTTTAATATTACAAACAGACACTCAAATTGTATTTATTTTTATAGATAAACATCTGCTCAAACTATAAACGGAGAATCTAACTACGTTTTAATTTTATGTCATTAATAGTTCTGAAAGAACACCACGAAAATATGTTTCGGAGTGAGTATAATGTTGTTATTTTGTTATGTATATATCTTTGGAGCTATTTGTTATATTGGGTCGTCATGATCCCGGACAACTTCTAGAAGACAACTGCTCTTTTCTCTCAGCTACTCTGTATAGGTTCCTAAGCGACACAAAATGTCCTATTCTGCTTTTTGCCACCTACAGTATCCTAATAATACCTATTATTAATGCAAAAGTTTGTGAGCCTGTTTGTTCTTCATTCACGCCAAAACTACTGAACGGAATAGGATGAAATTTGGCACAGAGATAGATTATTAGCTGTATTAACACATGTCTTGTTCCAATCAAGTCGACTCTCACCCTAATCTCAATAAACACATAATAATAGATAAGTGTGACGTATGCCAGTGATAATACCGATACGTTATACTTAAAGGATGTACGTGGCCGATAGCGGAGTGACTCATGCAGCTAGCTTATGCTTGCAGTGGCAAGGTTGGCGGGCCAAGGGTTGGTGCCAGGAAACGGCTAACTTGACATATATTTTAGGGGATTTGTATGCCTAAGGGCAGGGTGCAAGGGGTTGCAACAGCACCCCCTTTGTGGGACAGAGCAAACCTACAAAAGACATATTATAAAGGTACTGTTCGAATTAGCTTTTATACTATCCAATTAAACTACAGCCGTGCTGGCCCATTGATGCTGCAACACAAAGACTGCAAGTTTGAATCCCGACTGTACGGAGTTTTTCTGAACTTAAGGACAGCGATTAGACATACCACGAGCTTTTACTATGAAAGAAATCTGCATTCGTTTGGGAAGAATTCGAAGACGTATGTATTTTCGTGCTTCTGAAACGGCGATGGACTCGCCACTTGACACGTTGGTATCTTAAGCATATTTCCGTTGGAAAGTGGGTGTTTTGGTACTACGTACATATCTCTGCCTACCCATCTAGGGACCCTTGTGGGAAGGCGTGTAGATATTTAATAAAAACTTTACAATAACACAATTAAATCTGCCCACACTAGTGCCTGTCATATTTGACCAGGTACATGCCTGTTTAAATATGAATGGCTGACGTATCTAGATGACGAGGAAAAGCTATGTAAGTCTAGAGAGAACTGACGGTCTACTCTCTCTGCCTACCTACTCGGCCTCATGATATGTAATGAATACATATTGAGCGAATGGAGTATAGTGATTACCTCACGGGGTAGGCAGGGAGAATGCCAATTTTCCCTTAACTTACATACCTCTTTAATTACATCCACATTTTTATATATGTGGTATCTTGATTTACCACTTAACGATAGTAAATATATAACTGATACAATCACCAATTAAGTAAAGCTTGTACTGTAGTAAGAAGACGAGATATATAAACGTATTCACCCTATAAATACCTTTCCTCAGCGGGTATCGAAGCCGCTACCTTTACTTTTGCAATCAAGAGCTCTGCGCACTAGACCAGACGGCCGACTAATTTGTTATATATATATATATATCTTCATGCCTTCCCACAAGGGTCCCCGAAGGGGTAGGCAGAGGTATATGGGTAATACCCACACACCCACTTTCCGCCAGAGGTATATTAGGTGCCAACGTGACAGATGGCGAGTCCATCGCCGTTACTCCAGCACGACTATACATACGCCTTTGAATTCCTTCTCAGACGTATGCAGGTCTAATTTGTTGTGTTGTAATATTGAGCTCGTTGTGCATAATATTTAAATACCTACTTATTTCTGGTGTCTAAACGATTTTACGGTTTTCCCAATATTAATAAATGTATTGACAATATTTTCTTGCTTGATATATGTAAACATAAGAATAAATTTGTGCAAGTACATTGTTACAGGTAATTAAGTAGTTTGGGGTTAAATTATTATTATTAATATTTTCAGCCAATTTTGTCCCTCTGCTGGACAAAGGCCTCCCTCCTGTCCTTCCACTCCCCGCGAACGAGCGCTACCTCCGACCAACTGCGCAGGTGCATGTCCAGTTCGTCCTGCCATCTTCTTCTTGGCCTTCCAGGTCTGCGCGTCACATTCTGTGGTTAAAAAACACCCTTTTTTCTAAACGACAAAATAACAATATCTTTATGTGACAACCGGTTCTAAGTGACGTTGATGTAGACGGTGAAGTTGACGTCCAGGACATCAAACACGTCGTTAAATTACCTACTTGTCACAGCCTAGTACTATTTCTCCCTGTAATCATGCCAATAATATAGTCAACATGCCAAACGTCAGTTTACAAACACTCCCCGCGACGCGCTCGAGTATCAGATAATCCCATAGATACGGATATCGCTGATTTTATTAGATAATATAATTATTTTGTACGAAATTGTTAAAAAACTCAGTGCTAAGGTCGCATCAATATCGAACCAATATGGAGTACACAATTCTGTTCCTGCCGTTTTTCTTCATGGTTATATTGTACGCGGGGACCTGTGTGTGCCTGCACTGCCTGGAGCTGTGTGGTAAGTCAATTTGAGCCCACCTACCTTGATAATTGCTACCAAAGTCCCTTGGCATAACTATGTGAAAATTCAAACGCGCAACTTTGGGTCGCGACAAATAACGTTTATTCGCATTGAATTATTCCGTATTGCTATTAATTATGAATACTATATAGCAAATAGCGAAATGTTTAAAATTAAACAATATCTTTCAAAATGTTTGCTTTCGTATCAACAGCTAACGCCATCTAGCGTTGTGTTAATGAACTACGTTGTACAAACATATTCTAAATGAAGTGAAAGTGTATCTAGACAGCGCCACCTGTGTATTTAAATGTTGTTAATACTTATTATTTACATGTCAAGTGTATAGTTCGTAGTATATATTTCGTAATTCATATGGATAACTTCTTTTTATTGACGGAATATTATAATCTACCGTGGTATAACCAAACCAATAATCCACTCAGGCTGTAATATTGTAGCAAATACTGTTTAAATGTATATTTCTATGCAAATACGCAAATACTATACCTTCAACTACATTATTTACATAATCGTGATATTGGCGTGTTATCTAAATGTATATGAAGTTAAGTGAAGTGAAAGCTAATATTTAAATACCTCCACACCTGCACAATAGATGGCGCTCTATTGGAAAAAAGTACGTAGTTAGATGTTCTTTAAGTTTTAGATGTGTACATACTGTGTACTACGGTGAAAAGTTATAATATTTCATACATACATACATATAATCACGCCTCTTTCCCGTAGGGGTAGGCAAAGACCACTGTTGGGTCTTTTGATGTAAGTTCTTTCCACTTGCTACGATCCTTACATATTCTTTCGCTTATATATATTACTCACTAAGATATATATGTGCGAGTGTAAATGAAAGTGTAGGAAGGTGTAGACCTGGGCGGACGTTTCAAGACCAAATTAGGGACGTCCTGAAAAAAGGCCAGGTCAAGAGAACCCTAAACCGAAGAGCATGTGAAGAGAGTAATGAAAGTGGACGAAGCGAAAGAAGTATGTAAGGATCGTAGCAAGTGGAAAGAAGTGGTCTCTGCCTACCCCTACGGGAAAGAGGCGTGATTATATGTATGTATGGAAGATATACATGGATATTACTACATACGTACATATTGATGAAAATAGGAAAGTTTTATGTGTATTGTAGCTTGCCTGACAGCTGTCAGTGAGTGTAAGGTTGGCGCGGCCGCTTACAAATGACAGCTGTCAGTGTTTTGTTTTGGCGGGCGTTGGTCTACATGCACGCCATTTTAAAATATAAAACAGTGTTCATATCAACATATTTTATTTAAAAAATTTTTGCTTACATATGTTATAGGGCACAATGAAAGGAAGCAAATTAAAAAAAAACATAGAAAGATGACTTTTTTACCTTATTTTCACATAAAATCTGGTGTAATGATAATAAAGTTATACATTTAGAATCTATATTGTATCTACCTTATTCATGCAGAGCCGTGGTGGCCGAGTGGTTCGAGTAGTTGCCTGCGATCTGCCTGCCTTCGAATACCGATTCTACCAATAAGTTTTTCTGAACTTCTTTTTATTTATCTTATTAATGTATATCCTCACGCTTTCCCATAAGGGTCTCCGAAGGGGTAGGCAGAGGTGTATAGGTAGAACCCATACACCCACTTTCCGCCAGAGAAATATTTTAGGTGACAACTTTTTTTTTTTTTTTTTTTTTCTCTATACCACTTGGTTGGCAAACAAGCATGCGGTCCGCCTGATGGTAAGCGTTATGGACGCTTGCAACTCCAGGGGTATCACTCGCGCGTTGCCGACCCTTGGCGATGGCGATTAATAGTTTCTGAATAAACCCTATCAAACCCTGTTTTGGTTTTTCGTTTTAATCATGCGTATTGTATCGTCATGAGGATATATTAACAATACCCTAAAACTTTCTAAAGACAACTATTCTATTTTCGGAGACTTCCTGTACCCATGTTTAATGGAAAAATCATACTAATAATATAATATAACGATGAATTTCGAAGTCAAATTGTACGTAAACTGTTAGTTATACCAATAAGCCTCAGAATATATTAATAGTCATTCTCGTCAAGCTACTATTTCACCAGATGTAATAATATAAAGGATGTGTGCGGTGCCTTTTCTGTAAATCACTAGCTATCTGCACAGTACATATATAAGCTAAAGGTTTATGTGTTGTGTTATCTGTCGCCGTCTGAGGATTACTGCGTGGGGCGATGCTTCCTTCCTCGCGTCGCGACGATAAAGGGACGCGCACATCGCCATTTTTACCCGATGAAGCAAGATGATATAGCCTTATGTTTTCATGTGCTCGTCGTTTCAGCGGGCTTACTAAGACTTGGGTAGCAATACATTTTTTGCTCCGTGGTTTCACCGCCATAAAATTGGATTTAATTGCTCGATATTTTCTATAATAAAAGCAATTCAACGTGTAAATCCAGCTTATATAATCTATCTATGTGCTAAATTTTATCAAGTTTCGTTCAGTAGCTTTAACGTGAAAGAGGAAGAAACATCTCACAAACTTTGGCATAAAATATTGGTAGGTTTGATTTCTTCGTTTATTTAATTGTTTCTAGAGCTATGGTGGCCCAGTGGTTCAATTCCCCCAAGACTTCAATACAGCGAGTACCACATTAGCTAGGATTTCTATACTCTGTATTCCCTCAAAACTGTATATAGTATAGATACGGTAATGACATTTAAATAAAAAATATTAACTTTCTCACAAGTGTGTTAAATAAAGCACGTTTAGTTGCCAAATATCGTAGTACAGTAGGCACAGTGGGGAGCGACCTTAGCGTATCACGTTAGATATCGCCGCGCCTTCGGACTACAACCACTGCTTAGAATGGCGCCGGCTTTTCCCGCGGTATATCGTTATAAATGAAATACAAACTTGGACCTGTATATTACAATGACAGCCAAGAAGTGACATTTATTTCAAAAATGGAATTTCATTTCTTCTTTTGAATGAGTGAACGTATGGTGTTTTGGTGTTTTCAAATTATCAGTGACGTTCCAAATTCGAATAGGATTCGAAGTTTAAATTAAAGTCATTACAATACTTACTTACTGATTGAAAATAAAAAAAAAACCTAAAATGTGATTAATTTCAATGTATGCATTATTTTTCAAAATGCGTGTGGCTTATACAAAGTTTTGAAGTGTTAACAAACTTTTGAAAATGGAACGTGTAAATGCGACTGACAGTGATAGTACAGAGGAGTTTTACAGTAGCGAAGACTACAAGAAACTAGGTGGACTACTGCCCATGTTTCTGTTGATTGTGATCGTGTTCCTGAGAGTAACATGGTCGTTGTACAAGAGCTTTGGTAAGTGCACTCCTTATCTCAAACGCAGTGTACTGACAGAAGTTAGCCCCTGTTTGTATACCGGAGTGGGCAGAATATGTGCTTATCTTTCATTCCTTCCTTGTTCAATCTTCACACTTAAGAAGCTCTGGTTGGCGTCTAGTTTGACGGCCGTCTGGTCTAGTGGTTAGAGCTACTGACTGCGAAACTTGAGGTCGCGGGTTCGAATCCCACTAAGGGCAGATATTTGTGTGATCAACACGAGTATTTGTACCTTAGTCTTGGATATCCGATGCATTTGTGTATATATCTATCTATCTATATAAGTAAATATATCGTTTTCTAGTTACCATAATACAAGCTTTGCTTAATTTGGGACTATGGCATGTTGTGTGGAATTGTCCCAAGGTATTTATTTATTATTGTATACACTGGGCTCAATTACGAGAAAACAGAACGTAAAAATACATACATACATATCATCACGAGTCCCAAGCGGGTAGGCAGAGAGTATAGAGCGCCAGTTCTCTCTAGACTTACATACCTCTTTCGCTTCGTCCTTCATCAGTCTCTTCATACATGCTCGTCGGTTCCGAGTATTCTTGACGTTCCCGTCCTTGAAAACAAAACGAAAATATAATTGTAATTATTCTATTATTAATAATAATAATAGAATAATTACAATGGCTAATATAGATTCATAGAATGCCTGCCCTTGAAATGTCTAGTATTGCAGCACTTCATTTTGTTCAAATAATATCAGTCTGTGTCAGTGATATAGTCTATATCATATAGAGTCTGCATTATGGATACCATAGACTTATAATGACGAGTAAAACTGGCGCTTAGGATTGAATATGGAGCGAAATGTCATTAAATAAATCATATAATAATATAATATATCCTCTCGCCTTCCCACAAGGGTCCCCGAAGGGGTAGGCAGAGGTGTATAGGTAATACCCACACATTCACTTTCCGCCAGAAAAACTCATTGGTACAGTCGGGATTCGAACTTGCGACCTTTATATCGCAGGCAGCTGCTCGAACCACTCGGCCACCACGGCTCATTAAATAAATATTCTTATTGTATTTGATCCGCCAATTGTAAATTGTTTGTTTAAGTGTGATACTTTCAACAATATATAATTTATGTAATACATAGATACTGTATTGTTATAATATATACATTGCTTGCATACATTACGTGTCACTATACTCTGAGCGGGAACACAAGCTGAAACCTATGCGACAAACCCAGCCATGTTTGCATACATTACGTGTCACTGTACTCTGAGCGGGAACACAAGCTGAAACCTATGCGACAAACCCAGCCATGTTTGCATACA
>JACCPG010004364.1:0-13695 GCA_016069955.1 Drepana arcuata | reverse complement strand
ATAATATATCCACACGCCTTCCCACAAGGGTCCCCGAAGGGGTAGGCAGAGGTGCATAGGTAATACCCACACACCCACTTTCCGCCAGAGGTATATTAGGTGCCAACGTGACAGATGGCGAGTCCATCGCCGTTACTCCAGCACGACTATACATACGCCTTTGAATCTCTTCTCAGACGTATGCAGGTTTCCTCTCGATGTTTTCCTTCACCGTAAAGCTCGTGGTGTGACTAATCACTGTACTTAAGTTCAGAAAAACTCATTGGTACAGGTGGGATTCGAACTTGCACCCTTTGCGTCGCAGGCAACTGCTCGAACCACTCGGCCACCACGGCTTTTTTTAGCACAGCTAGTTATCTATATAATTAAATAGGACATACATACTCACAAACATTGGAATTATATAATATTACTACGATATTTACGGCTTGTAATGTATTTAAGACGTGAGATAATGAGAAGTGAAATTGTCGGAGCAATATTTGGGATAAGGAAATCGGAGTGACATCAGAGTAGGTTGGTATTAAATGTCATTTCACAGTAATTATATGAGGCTTAATTACGGGTTCAAGCCCCGGTATATACAGTGTACGTTTTCGAGTACTCAAGTACAGTGATTAATCTCACCACGAGCTTTACGGTGAAGGAAATCTGCATGCGTTTGAGAAGACATTCAAAGGCGTATGTATAGTCGCGTAAGAGTAATGATGGACTCGCCATCTACAACGTTGGCGCCTATACACCTCTGCCTACCCTGCTGGGAAGGCGTGAGGATTCAATATTTTAAAATAGTAATCTTTGAGTTTATCCACGACACAAAAACATACAACCGATGAAATCTTTCTTCTTCATAAAATTTTTGTGTAAATGAGAATAAGCGCTAGCAGCAGTTCTATTTTTATATTTCGTGTCTGACCTCAACCTCAAAGGACGAGGACTTGATAGGCAATTTCACGAAAAACCAATTAAGCGCTTACTAAGCGAAAGTAACTGCCATTAAAGCGAGCCGGCGCCTTTAAGCATTATTCCACTAACATGCAAATGAGTTTTATAAGCATCGCAAGTTCGCATTTGATGCGCTAATGGGAACGAGCGTGATTTATGCAAAATTATCGCTATAAAACGGTCTTTAGTTTTGTTATTCGTTTTTTACATAAGACTAGCTGTCCCGCCGAGCTTCGCCCGGATGAAAAAGATTTTCACAAGGCCGCAGCGCCACCTATCGGGTCCAATTGTGAATCTAAACCAATCACGAATCCACCAAAAGACAGAAAATTTCATTAAAATCGGTCCAGCCGTTTACGATTCTATTGAGGACATACAAACAAACGTTCATTTGGCTTCCGAACTACAATGGATGCGACAAGATTCATGTATATTTGAAGATGGAAAAGCTAAGGCAGGTATGGTCCTACTGACCTATTGAATTCGATTAAATCATGTAAACGTTCCCGAGAAACTCAGTGTTTATGTAAAAGGGCAGGGCTCAATAAATAAATTAACCAATTAAGTGTATATTAGGGTGGCAATAAATTGCAATTAGAAGCAATTACACGAAGCACGATGCTCGCCGTGCGATATTTATCACTCCATTGCCCTGGCAGTTGGCACACGCAGATATGAACTTTATGATCCTTCAACTGCTAAATACCAAGACAAATGAATTATAAATAATGTGGGTATTGTTACTACTACCAAAGAGTGAGTCGGGGGTTAAGATTAAACAATGTATAAATTATCATATACAGGACGCTAGAATATTGTTTTAATTTAGTATTTACTTATTATTCAATTGATTGATAATAATAATTTTAATTATTAATGTATTAATATTGTTATAATGTAAATAATATACCCTAACGCCTTCCCACAAAGGGTCAAAGAAGTTCAGAGAAACTCATTGGTACAGTTGGGGTACGAGCTTACGATCTTTGTGTCACATGCAACTACTTGAACCACTCGGCCACCACGACTATATATTAAGAATATTTTAATGTTATATATAAATGGATCATATTATCTGAGAAATAAATCATTTATTAAAAACACTTCCATAATTGTCAAAGCAATTTGATTGTAGTAGAAACAGATTACATATTTTTTGATTGATGACATTGTAATAGTTTGTAAATAAAATTTACATTTTTTTTTGCTTTTACAAATTTTATGGTCACTTCTAATATCTCCCGGGAACGTTGATTATTCTGATGCATAGTTGGCAACCCTACAGCTGGGACAGACGTCGTGTGGGTGGGATACGGCCAAGGCCTGGCCAGCTAAGGAGGCGTGTGTCATCTGTGGCATGGTCTAAAGCAATCTTGGCAGAGACAATTTAATTACTACACATTAGGACGATTGCAGAATCGCCTATATTATGGTGAATTGATTAAGAAAAAGTATTAATTTGCATAAAAGAATGCCAATTAATATGAAAGAAACTTTTGAATTTGCTTAAGATTATACGTATTTGGATATGGCATTTTCGACCTTATGTTATACGTAGATGAAGTAGTATATATCTTTTAATTATTTTCATATGGAAAAAAACATATAGCACTAAATATCATAAGACAAAGCTCCCCGCCGTGTCTGTCTATCCGTTCGCAATAAAAAAATCTACTAAACGTATTTTCACCGATAGACTTAATGACGTGAACGAGGGTGTGATTGTTAAGATGAAAAAAGGCATGTTTCGTTTGTTTGGATATATAGAAAGGTTGAGTGAAGACGAGCATGTATGAAGAAACTGATGACTGTGGACGAAGCGAAAGAGGTATGTAAGTCTAGAGAGAAAACTGGCGCTTTATTCTCTCTGCCTACCCCTTTAAGGTTCCTGAGTGGTGATATGTTTGTATGTATGACTTAATGATTCAAGAAGAATCAAATATATCAGGGTGAATGTAGCTTTCCAATGGTAAAAAAATTTTTTCAAATCGATCCAGTACTCTTTGAGCCAATTCGTTACAAACATACTTACATACAAATCTTTCCTCTCTATAATATTATATTCAATACAAACATACACACACACACAAATCTTTCCTCTTTATAATATTAGTATAGATTATATTATATATTGTATAGATAACAGCTCTGAACTTATCTATCAATTTATTTATTATTTATTTATATTTCATATTAGAACGGCCAATGCCACTTACACTAATATGTACACGCTTTCATACTGTCTTCTCACAGTACTCCAGACATACTAACAAGATATCTTTCCAACCATCCGCAAACAAATCACATTCAGGATATTCCTCCAGAAGAGCGTTGAGTGCGGAGAGGGTGCGCGGAACAGGGGAGCGCGCTCGAGCGACTGTTCGGCTCGCGGGTACGGCAAACAGCTTGTGCTTCCTAAAGCGCGAGTAGTTGTCGGGCACATGGAACCGACACAGTTGATCGTGGAGGGCGGGAGCATCAATGTGACCATGAATTGTTTTCAGCGCGGTTACCAACTGGTCGCGCTTTCTCCTGACCTCCAAGGAATTGTACCCCAGACTGCCCAGCAGGAACCTTGTAGGGTACATGTACGGGTAGTAGCCGTAACACCTTTTATACAGGTATCTGAGAAAGGCCTTCTGTACCTTTTCCAGTAGATTCGAGTACTTGCTTTCGTGTGGATTCCACACGCAAGCACTCGATTCTAGTTTGCTGCGGACTAAGGCACTGAAAATCAATCCCAGAGCCTGAATGCTGTTAAAGTCCCGTAAAGTGTAAAGTCAATATTATTAACAATTCGACATACATTTCGGTATACATATTTTCTCACACGAATACGCCCGGTATACTTAAGGACAGAATGGACGACGTGCCAATTTTGTTGGCAAACATAGACCAATAAATTGGATAAAAATTGGCCATTCGAAACCAGTCGCCCGATTTGCATATCCATAGGTGAACGTTGAGGTCAATCGGATCTGTCAGGCGCCACTGTCTAAATATTTTTATGTCGTTTAGATGTTAAATTAGCTTTCTAAAATGTCTAAGGCCATGGACATACATATGTTCTGTATGTCGCGCTCGTCATATCGCCAACTTCTATGGAACAATAGTATATAGTAGTTAAAAATATATATACATAATCATTGCGTGCTGAATGTATAAAAATGAGAGCCGTGGTGGCCGAGTGGTTCGAGTAGTTGCTTGCGACACAAAGATCGCAAGTTCGAATCCCCACTGTACCAATGAGTTTTTCTGAACTTATGTACAGTGATTAGTCTCACCACGAGCTTTACGGCGAAGGAAAACATCGAGAGGAAACCTGCATACGTATGAGAGGCAATTCAAAGGCGTATGTATAGTAGTGCTTGAGTAACGGCGACGGACTCGCCATCTGTCACGGTGGCACCTACAATATATTTTTGGCGGAAAGTGGGTGTGTATTCTTCGGAGACCCTTATGGGAAGGAGGGATATATGATATGATTTATGATGTCACTGACATCAAGATCGAGTTCTTATCGTAGCGGTCTATAGCACTAATGAGTTTTTCTTTACTTTCAATGATCTATCCCACTATGAGATGAATGAAAACATCGCGAAGATGAAGACCGTTTAAGGAAATGACGTGGAGTCTTCCTTGGTAATCGAGGGAGTCGTCATTAGTCGCTTTAAAAGAGGGTTGCAGCACTTTCTAGTCCTTCGGGGAAAATTGTGAAAAGTAGTGAAGGTAACGGAAAACCGAGCACCTTAGTATGCTCACCGCCTAACGCTCAGTATTGACGCAAGTATCGCTAACCACGTTAGCACATTGCATATAATTGCCCCTCAACACGCCTAGCGCGGCGTCGAGTGATGTAAACCGTAAACAGTACTGTGGCAAGCCCTAACATTGTTGCCCAATTGTGCCCAACGGCTTTTGCAAACAAGCAACTATGTGGCCCGTGTCGCCCAATATAACTGTACTCCAAAAGCGACACAAATAAATTGTTTAGAATTTATATTTCTAGGTACTCGTCACTCCCATGGCGATTGCTAGCATTCATTCTTCAGTTAGTCATTCTCATGTCATTCGCTTGTAGAATTAGCAAAGTTTGTGAGCAGTTTGTTAGTCTGTCACGCCAGAAAGGATGAATGGAATTCGATGAATTTTGTAACAGAGATAGTTCATAACTTGGATTAACTCAAGAGACATGTTCAAACAACAAAAATATTCTACCGAATAAATTACATTACAGGCGGGTGAAACCGAGGGACGCAGCTAGATTTAAATAAAAATAAAATGCAAGTATCTGTTTGTAATATCAAATTTACTTAAAACCAAATCACGAGATATGAATAGAGAGCATCTGCTCTAGACTTAGGTCTCTTTCGCTTCATCTTCATTGATCAGTCTCTTCATACGCACCGCATCGAGTACTCTTGACGTTACCATCCCAAGAATCAAGATAGTTGATACGTCGTCTTCCTCTATCTCTTCCACACTTGCATTGTATATCTGTTTCGTCAACCTTTCTATAAAATGTCTCAACCAACGTGACATGCCTTTCTTCATCTTTACAGTCACAACCTCGTTCACATCAATTGCCTTGCGAATCTCTTCTTTGTCGATTCGATCTTACTAGATCGAATCGACACGTAGTACGGCGTAGCGATACTTCGCTACGCCGTTCTTCATGCATCGTATCTAAATATTAATAAAAAAGCCTTTCACCGTAGACGAAATTCCTAAACTCTTCTGACACCAAATAGTGATATGTAACATCAAAGAGTTATTGCCAACAAGTGTAGGCAAACGCTCCGAATTCCTGCACAGCATCAATGTGCTCTGCGCAGAGATACCGTTGCCTGTCATAACTAACTGACCAGACTTAGGGGTCGTCCATTAATCACGGCAAGTTTTAGCCGCAACTAATGGTACGTTTTGAGATTTCAGATAAACTCTCCTACTCTACGAACCCTATCTCCCCTTTTATTAAATTAATTGCTAATTCCACATTAAGCGACAAAATATTGCAAACATGATTTATTTCACTACATCTATCCTGCCCCCTTGTATATATTTGATAATTTAAGAGTCATTAAATTTCGAACTTTCGAGCCCCTTCTCCGGCTTTTTGTTCCTTTCGAGCGTCACATAATAACTGGACGATCCATTACGTGTAAAAAAATTTACTAATGAGCTAAAATGATTCATATACACATTTTATCAGCTTTGATCAGTGATTTTGTCAGTAACAGCATTTCAATGTGGAATTCGCGACGCATGTTTAGTTAGAAAAGGATCAGACTGACTCACTTGAAAATAGCATCCGGTTTTAAGTTTACACTTTGGATTGTTCGGGTCACTCGCTCAATCGTGCTTATATTTCGTTCCGAGAATTGATTCAGTGATCCATATATGAACTACGTGGATGTCGCTCTATCCAATACATATTTCATAAGGGAGTCGGCATGGTCCTCATATATATCCTCACGCCTTCCCACAAGGGTCCCCGAAGGGGTAGGCAGAGGTGTATAGGTAATACCCACACACCCACTTTCCGCCAGAGGTATATTTGGTGTCAACGTGATAGATGGCGAGTCCATCGCCGTTACTCAAACACGACTATACATACGCCTTTGAATTTCTTCTCAGACGTATGCAGGTTTCCTCTCGATGTTTTCCTTCACCGTAAAGCTCGTGGTGTGACTAATCACTGTACTTAAGTTAAAAAAAACTCATTGGTACAGTCGGGATTCGATCCTGCGATCTTTGTGTCGCAGGCAACTGCTGAAACCACTCGGCCACCACGGCATATTATATATAACAGGCGTCTATTGGTAGCGGTAACCGCTTGCCGTCTGGTACACATAGTTTTTTTCCACCTTAGTGGTGAAAAACCGCCAATAATTCATAGTTTGCATTTTGGGCGAATATATCTACAAAAATGTTAAAACTTAATTAGTCATTCGATGTTGAAAATATATTCCTAAGATTTAGAGATGAAGATAAAACTTTAATAATATCTATACGGTTAACTTTTCGTGTTATACATACATACATATCACGCCGAGTCCCTAACGGGGTAGGCAAAGAGTATAGAGCGCCGGGTGAGAATATGTCCGTAAACTTCAGCGGGTTGAAATGGCTGCCTCACTAAGTTTATAAAGACTGCAGGTACACTACATTAACTTAGGTCTATTAACGACATATTTATAACTGAATGGATGAATAAATCAGTGCTTATAAAGGGGTAAAAGTGTAACAGGTTCCACGAACGAAACAAACCGACCGAGAACGCGTGCCATTACACAGAATCGTCTTTCAAGATGAATGAAACCAAATAACCCACATAGCAACAGGTTAAACCACAATCGAACAGCTATAGAGCACAATTGTCGGTCCCCGTGACAATAACGTAAACTATCCTTAGAGCAAGACATGCGCGTGCGCAGGTTTCATTCAGTTAATGGCACGAAATACTCACTTCCCCGAACATTTTTACAAGGGTCCATAAAAATGGATTGAGTATATAATAATATCCTTTATTCTCTACCTACCCTGTTAGAGAGTCGGCGTGATGATTAGATATTATGTATTCGAAATTCGAAAAAAAAAAAATATTATTATTATTATTATAAATTCGAAAAAAATACGTGGCAAATATTCACCTTGACACAACGGGAATCGTGTATGTTGGAGACGTTATAACGTAAGAATATTATTTACCTACTACTTAAAGCTAAAAGACGAGTCATGTCTTTAATATAAAAAAAAAACAAATCAGCGTAATTTTATGTTTCAAAAAAGTATCCTTCGACAAAATCTTTTACAAGTATATTAACGTCGTCAGTCAGGTACACATTGCTACGATTATGATCAGTCACGTAGCTTTTATCGGCCGGTCTAGGGCTGCCACTTGCCGTCATAGCCGGAACCACCTCTTTTTATTGTCCATACATATCAAGTATTTTTAATTTTTTTTTATATAATTATAGGTATAATAATATATGTGCCATATGTCTATAATTATAATTATAGACCTATGGGAGCTGAACAGAAATCAAACATATATATTTCGAAGTAATAAAGTGATGGAATTATTATGTTACCAACTGTACTATTACAATATATAATTGCAATGGCGATAACTCAATAATAATTGTCGAAAGCAAGGAATTTATATGACGACTGTCACTAGTGCTTTCTAGACTATTGCTTATCATTATTAACCCTTCATGATAACGTCCTATTGGTTATTCAGGTTTAAAGGCGAAAACTCTATTCCACATATTATCTAATTACGTAGCACTATGAAGAATCTCCATTTATTTAAAAGCAATTTAATTTATGTAGCCTCTAAATTTGTTTGATCGCCGAATGTTTGAATGCCATTACTCTCGATGCCGAGTTTAAATTACGCCATTTAATTCAATCTTAAGTTGGCAGCCCTAGCGTCAGTTAACGGTGGCATTCGTAGCCAGCCGCAGATAAACTGAATAAGGAACGTGCGTTGTTTTGAGTTTTCCTACTATCGCTAGTTAAAATAAAGTATGAATATAATTATTGTTTTAAATACTACAAAACAAAGCATTGAGCTGAGACACGTGTCTTTAAAATGTATCTTTTCATTCGAAATCAACAATGAGTGGTATTGTGCCAAACCCCGCAAAAAAAGGCAAAGAAGCAGGCTGCAGGATCGGCAACGCGCGAGTGATACCCCTGGTGTTGCAAGTGTTCATAGGCGGCGGTAAACGCTTACCATCAGGCGGACCGCTTGCTTGTTTACCACCCAAATGGTATAAAAAAAACTCCAGTTCTTTCTAGACTTACATACGCCTCTCGTTATACTCCTATGATTTATATGAGTGAACCACAAAGCGCATTAGCCATGCTCTTCTAAGCCCTGTCCAGCGCGATCTTCATCAGGAAGTATGGCATTAGACTAGCGACAAATCGCTACGTCACTATATATCGTCAGAAATTGCTGTGTCAGCGGCAGTACTAGAGTTGAAAACGCGTGGGCAAGCGTCGAGGTGGTCGGCCACTTGCGAACTCACAACTGATTTGAGGTTAATCGATACTTGCAATTTATCGTATTGTAGTCACTGAATAGCCAGTTACAAACCATAATATTATAAGCCATTGGTTTGTATTTTTCAACAAGATTGTGTTCGACAGACATTCATATACACTTCGCTAGACTGACACGAATGCTAAGGTTTAGGGAAAATAATAATACAAGACGATTGACCCAAACGAAGAAAACTGTATATAGTCGAGCCACGTCCCTCACGGTCACTTACAGGCCTCTTTCACTTCATCCACGTTAATTAATTAGTCATAACAAACAACAAACATGCGCGCCGGTTTCGTGTACTACTGCCGCCAGTCTTGAGTGTCGATCGATGTCATCTACCTAGGTAGTTAGTTGGAACTACTTAAATAGACAGACTATATGAGCCTACCGGTTTCATTTTGCGGGAATAAATATACTTACACATTTTCGCATTATAATATATGTATTAAAAAAGCCGTGGTGGCCGAGTGGTTCGAGCAGTTGCCTGCGACACAAAGATCGCAAGTTCGAATCCCGACTGTACCAATGAGTTTTTCTGAAGTTAAGTACAGTGATTAGTCACACCACGAGCTTTACGGTGAAGGAAAACATCGTGAGGAAACCTGCATACGTCTGAGAAGAAATTCAAAGGCATATGTATAGTCGTGCTTGAGTAACGGCGATGGACTCGCCATCTGTCACGTTGGCACATAATATACCTCTGGCGGAAAGTGGGTGTGTGGGTATTACCTATACACCTCTGCCTACCCCTTCGGGGACCATTGTGGGAAGGCGTGAGGATATATTATATTATATTATTATTATGTATTAAAACATATATCATTTTGGATTAAAAACAAGTTGGATACGAACCTGTGATCTCAAACTTTACAGGATCTTCGACGGCTAAATCCAGATTGCCGATCCACGCAACCATAAAACTAATCACGAAGACGATAAAATAGACAGAGGTGGAAGAAATAATCAACGAACATGATGTTCGAAAGGCGTTCCAAGAAGCTCGGGGATTTTATGTTCATGCGACCTAGGCAACTAGGCTGGGTCCCGCGGGATAATTGCTCACCTTACAAGGGAAGTTACCAAGCCCGAGATAGACACCAATGAAAGATTGGCAATGCGCTTTAATTAACCATTTATACCAGGTACAGAAAGTTCACCGGAGTTATGGGTCTGTAATAAATTCATATATATCTTTAGCCTTTGCCAAATGAAGCCTTTTCCCCCGAAGAGGTAGGCAGAGGTGTGCAAGTAGTACTCACACGACAACTTTCCGCCTGAGATTTATTTTAGGTGCCAACGAGACATGATCGCCGTTACTCGAGCAGGACTATACATACGGCTTTGAATTACTTCCCAAACGTATGCAGGTCTCCTCTCAATATTTTTCTTCACCGTAAAAAGTTCAAAACAAAAAACAAACAGTTTTAGAGGAATGAAAAGAAATGTATAAGTGCTTGAAAGAATACCTACTCTGGAAATATGTATGACCTATATCACCACACAAGTGGAAAGAAGTGGTCTCTGCCTACCCCTACGGGAAAGAGGCGTGATTATATGTACGTACGTATGTATGTATATCACTATTACTTCCGGCCATTTTCATAGTTACCAATAAGAAACATATTCACATTACAAAATCCTATTAAAAGCGGTCGGGAGACCGTTCTTATTAGGATTTTCCGCTCGTGACAAGAGGACTGGCACTGCCAGCCTCCTTGCCATCCCTCCGCGGCTCAACAATTCGGGACTTTTTTTTGTTTTTAAAGATACATTTAATGCCTACCAAAACATGCAGTATTACGTACCAGCAATCCAAATCTAAAGATTGCGTAATAGTCAGTAGACAAACCGCAAAATAGTACTTTTTCTTCGTATACGTATTATTGCATCATGCTCTATGTAACGAGGGGAAGCGGCTAGGAGACCGGATTTCCCAGTTTCAAAGTTAACAAAAAACCTACGTGTGAGCCGTGCGAAGTGGAATGGGTTTATGGCACAAGAGTCAAGCGAACACCGCGAGAAGGCACTTTTTGTGCGCACACTTTGAGATCATCGTCATCAGTCAAGAACTATAATTTTCCATCAATACAAGTGAATGAGTGAACAAAATTGATTGCAAGCTATTGAGGAAACGCCATCTTGACAGATAACTGATGCAGCTCTAAGAGCGTATCTGGGTTATATCGCGCGATTAAAGCTTTCGAAGAGTAGATGAATCAGGAAGTTTGCGAGTATAGAGAGAACTGTAAACTCTCTCTGCCTACCGCGTAAGGGATTCGGCGTGATGATTTAAATGTATTAGAACGTTAACCATTTACAAAGCTAATAGTAGTTAGAACGTTTTTTATGTTTTGTTCGGATTTAAGTTGTTGGTTTGATTGGAAGACTAAAACATGTTTGTATAAGTTCCATTGCCGAAGGTAGCACCGATCGGTCGAATGGTCATAATTTTACCACTAAAATCTCCCACCGTTGGGCAAAGGCAAGCTATGATGAAATTAAAGTTATGCAGCTTTTGATAAGGAAGAATGCGCCTTCGAGGCCGATGCGAACTCTTGACCTTTTCGCCTCTCTTGCTCTCCATGAATGAGAAACGAAACGACATTGCGAAGGTCGCGAATTATTACCCACAATTGTGGACTTTTTCCTCACTTTTGCTGGCTTTTACCTTTATGTATGTTGATACATATAAAAGAACATTAAAAGTTGTACATAAAGTATCTACTTCTATTCTGTAAATGGACTTTATATTCTATTTACTAAGTTTCCTATTCAAGCAATAAGTTTTCCTTTTATTATATATAAAATAAAATAATTATATTTTCGCGCGTTTCCACAAGGGTCCCAAATGGGGTAGGCAGAGGTGGTCACGTAGTACCTGCAGACACCAGTCGGCCATCACGGCTTAAATAAAACTCTCTAAACTTTGTTATGATTGTACATTTATATGTACAGGCTGGAGTCTGGACGGTTCCTAGCCCGTGAGGGATCCGGTGTGATGCTATTATTTAGTATTTTTTCTTGGAAACGGTGGTAACTTTAGTCTGTGTCCCTTATGTTGAATAAAATATATTGATTTTGATTTTTGATTGATATGACAGGATTATAACTGTGTTTGTGTTGCCGGTACAATTTGATTAAACTGGAAGTGGTTTTTCAGGAATAAAACATATCCTCTAAGTTTTATTTAGGTTTTCCCTGGAGAGGGAGAGGGCATGAAAAGATTCCTGCAGGGTCGGCAGCTCGCGAGCGATACCGCTGGTGTTACAAGCGTCAATAGACGACGGTAACCGCTTACCATCAGGCGGACAGCATGCTTGTTTGCCACCCAATAAAAAAATCCTATACATGAATGCTGCTCATAATGTATTGTAGTGCCACATTTAAAATATTTCCGTTCATTAGTTTTTGCGTGAAAGAGGGTCAAACATACTAACAAACTGTCACATTTATTCGCGGATACATCGCGCTTGTAACACACGCCGTACTTACGTGATTTGTCTATGCGTGCCTGGTAATTATTGGAGAGACAGAGATGGATGCGAGCTAATGATGGCTTGAGGATGATACCCGGGACCGCCGGCTATTGTGCGGGATCGCTCGGGAATATCATTGTGCGCAATAAGAAAGATACATTTAATTAAGACCCTTTCAATAACGATAGCAACAGACTTGCATCAAGTAGATAATTGCTCGTTAGGCATATAGCCCTTATTGCAAGGTATGGTTGAAGTAAGAAGACAAGTGAAGAAAGATGACTAAGATTAAGCCCAAATCCTTACTAATATTATAAATGTGAATGTAAGTTTGTTTGTTACGCTTTCACGTAAAAACTACTTAACCGATAATCATAAAATTTTGTACACATATTCTTGGAGGTGTTAGAAGTAACATAGGATACCTTTTATTGAAAAAATTAATCATTTTTACGACAGAAAAATATGCCGTTTTACTAAAATGGTGATGGCTTATATCCAGGATTAAGACATAGAATTCATTTGAATCCTGAAAGCCGCGGGCATAAGCTAGTTTGTAATAAACTGTGCAGTCAGAAGTGGGACTAAGTAAAGAGACAGTAACTCCACGTAAGATAAAGTAGGTAACTAACGTCGTATAAAGCTAAACATTCCACACGATATGACTTAGAACCAAATAAAGGTACATTTTCTAAGTCATATTGTGTGGTATTATCCGAAGATATATTATTATTATTATTGTCCAGTAATGATCATTGTTAATGATTAAAAAAAGCCGTAATGACCGAGCCTGCAACAAAAAGTTTGCAAGTTCGAATGTCAACTGTATCAATGAGTTTTTCTGAACTTAAGTGCAGTGATTAGTCACAGCACGAGCTTTACAAGAAAAACAGCGAGAGGAAACCTGCATACGCTTGAGAAGAAATTCAAATGCGTATGTATAGAGGTGCTTGAGTAACGGTGATGGACTCGCCATCTGTCACGTTGGCACCTAAAATATATCTCAGTCGGAATATATAAAATAACAATTAGAAATGCATAAATAAATACGATTAATTACGCGGAAATTATGGAACGACCTACATACAAAGAAATAAATTTTTCAAAATCATAAATATTTATTTCGCAATAGAAGGAGCTGAAGGAAACAATCAATTATGATAATGATTCTAAATTGTTATTTCACACGTATTGAAATAAGTATATTTAACA